>JASDQU010257408.1:3170-15875 GCA_032191745.1 Picea mariana | reverse complement strand
AAAGTTCTTTGGATGCAATGGAATGGTCCTCTTGGCCCAAAAACGTATATAAATAGCAAAAACATGAAATGCAACAACATGACTTCAAGATCTTGATCTATAATGGGAGTGGGTTTCCAAATCCGCTCTGATACCATGTTTGACAACATAGGTATTCCAACAGAGGCTGAACACCTTTAGTAACCATTCACACAACCAAATCAAAGATCAACACATTGATTTTTTTAAGTGGTAAAACCCACGTGGGGAAACATCCACAACCCCAACCAATGTGGCCACTTGGTGCAATTTATTAATGCAAAGACAAAAATTCCAAGAGAGTTACAAGAGAGTCTCCCACAATCGTTCATCGACAAATGACCCTTTGTTATATTTAAATAAATATCATGGCCTAATTGAGTGTTAAGCCACAGATCAATGTAGTCGTTAAGATCAAGGATAATATGAGTCATCAGATTACTCTATGTCAGGAATATATCATGATTTTCATATTACCAAACTACAAATGCATAATGATACATGATAAAGAAACACATTTTTACCTAATGACACATTAGACCAAGTTGATCTTAACTAACTCCTAAGTGTCTAAATATCATATCAGATATTTTTTTTGAAAATATTGTCTCGGGAACTCCATGTAGCTTGGAAACTTATTTCTTGTAGATGTCTACAATATTTGATGCCTTGTGTGTAGTCTTTACTGGAATACATTGTGCATAATTAGTCAATTTATTCACCACTACCATGATGGAATCATTTTTCTTCACTCTTATGGGTAGCTTTGTAATAACATAAACTATAACCACTTCCCACTTCCACTCAAGAGTGGGAAATGGCTATAGAAGTTCAGCTGGATGTCTATGTTGAACCTTTACCTTTTGACATTCTTAGCACCTGACGATATAATCGACCACCTATTTCTTCAATCTCGAACAAAAATTTTGGCTTCTTACAACTGCAATTGATTTTTGATATCCTGGGTGCCCAGCATATGGCACATTGTGCATTTATCTCATAACTACATTTTTCATCTCTTTGGAATTTGGCACATATACCTTGTCTTTGTACAAGAAGATTTTATCCTCTTGCAGCTCAAAATATTTAAATTTATGTTGTAAATTGACTTGTTGTAATGTTTCTTTTATTTGCAAATAGTTTTGATCTGATTTTACTACTTCAATTATTTTATATTTCAGATCAGTCTTATACATATTGATGGCTCCAATATGCATGAAAAATTCATCTCATGCACTCTCATTTTGAGTGCATCAGTCACTTGATTCTCCTTGTCTTTGATGTGCTTAATTCAAAGTCATATTCACTAAGAAATTTGATCCATCTAGTTTGTTTGGCATTTAATGTGGGTTGTCCAAACCAATATTTCAGACCAAAGTGGTCTATCCTTAGCTCAAATTTCCTCCCCATGAGATATTGTCTCCACATTTTTAGTGCATGAAAAATGGATACTAATTCCAAGTCATGTGTAACATAATTTCTCTCATGCTCTTTTAATTTTTGGGACACATAGCATACCATGTGATCCTTTTATGTGAAGACTCCATCAAGCCCTTCCTTACATGCATCCGTACACACAACAAAGCCTTCATTGAGATTTACAATATTCAATATTGATGCACTGGTCAAAATTTATTTTAGGTATTGAAATCTCTCTTCACACTTAGAAGTCCTTTCAAATTTCACTCCCTTCTTTTACAAAGAAGCAATGTGTCTTGCAATGTTTGAAAAACCTTTTATCAACCTTCAATAATAACTGGAAAGACTCATGAATGATCTGACCTCCGACACATTTATTTGTGTTGGCCATCCCCTAATGGCCTCTATCTTCTTGAGATCAATTTCCATCCCATCGGCTGAAATAATATGCCCCTAGTAGTAAATCTTATTTTGATAAAAGATTCACTTACTTAGATTAGCATACAACTTGTGCTCTCTTAAAAAATTTATTATATATATTTTGTCTAACATAAATCTTGTTTCATGCACATTTCCTTGTATAATTTAGAGGTTCAATAGGGTATTTTGGTTCCTCTATGAGAACTACAGTCATGGAGGATGCCCAAAGGTTTTATGGATATGAATAAGAACTCAAAAGAATGGGTGGCAACATGGGAAATTCTAAGACAAATTACAATGGAAGAAGAGGTAGGAAAGATCCTATGGAGTGGGTTGTAAATATACGAAGCATGTAGAGGGAAGTGCAAAGCTATAGGGAAGATAATGAAAGGGTGATGAAAGATTAGGAAGAGATACTTCAAAGTCTAAATATGTTGCAAAGGAAATTCAACTAAGACTTTGGTTCAAAGCAAGAAGCTAGTGCTATACAAGTGGTAGCATCAATATTCCATAGTAGAAGGGATGATTATGGGAGTGGCAGGAAGTCAAGAAGCATGACCAGGAGCCATCATTCTCCAAGACAATCCACTAGGAGAGATCAATCAAGTTTAGGGCCAGGGAACAACCCAAGTGAGTCTCTTGTCAGGAGGTAGAGGAGAAGGCCCGAGGTAAACATCTTGCAAGGTGAACTGGGAAAAATCAAGCCACCAACCTTCAATGGTGAGCATACAAGGGAGAAGAGGTTGAAGCATGGTTGTTGGAAATGAATAAATATTTACATTTGCATGACTACCCCTCCAGGGTAGAAATAATAATTGAAACCTACCACTTGCAAGGAAAGGAAATCATGTGGTGGGATCAACTCAAGAAATCCAAACACCTTGATGAGAAGAAAGTCTCATGGAGGCAGTTCAAAGGATATTTTGAAGAGAACTATTTTTCAGAGCATTACTACGAAAGGAAGACGAAAGAGTTGTTTGAACTCAAGTTGGGAAGCATGACAATGGATGAATATGAGAAGAGATTCTTTGGGTTTCTGAAGTATGTGGGCTTCATAAAGGATGAAAAAGTAAAAATCCAAAGGTTTCTAAGTAGGTTACCTTCCTTATAAAGTGACAATATACACTATGATAAGCCCAAGACTTTGGATAAGGCCCTAAGGAGATAAAATCATATTTATGAGCAGAGCAAAGGGAGGCTAGTTTTCCAAAAATCTTGGAATGAAAAGATTATGTTAGGAAATGAGGAACACTTCCACACTAAACCAAGCAAAAGAGAGGAATAAATTTTTAAACAAGAAACTAAATGACAAAGAAAACGCATAGTAAACATAGATTTTACCCTGGAAAACCAAATGGGAAAACCAAAATTCCTTGGGCATCTTGCTCTCTTGTTGTCTTATTCATTCAGAATAAAAGGTTACAGTCCTAACCTTGGTTTATACCTAATACAAATCGATATCATACCTTATTTATTTACACAAGAACAACCCTATATCCAATTCAACTTAAACCTGCATGACCAACAACCTCTAAAGATTGGATATTCTACGATTATTGATTAGCCTTTTAAATCATTACAACATGCCTTATTTATAGGCTTTACAATAGGAAAAAACCTTAAGAAAAGCATCCAAAAATAGTTACAAATCCACACAGATCATTGGCTACAAATCCCATGAATATATGGATTCTGTTACAATCATCTACTAAGTCGGACTGCCACCTGACCTTCATTCAGTCTTTAGTCAGTTTCCACATGCCCGCCTATCGATCTCTTGTCAGTTGGCCTCTTCAACTTGTTGTCTATATCTTCGAATTCAAATTTACCCGGTGGAAACACCTTGACCTTCGAATTTTTTTGATATATTCAAATTCAAATTTACACAGTTGAACCACCTCTACCTTTGAATTTTTGTCGATTTATTCGACTTCCACTATCATTTGATCAACCTTGACTAGACTTTCACTGCAAAGAATATAACAACCCAACATTCTCCCACTTGTTTTTTTCTTTACTGAAACCGACATATCTCTGAACTCTCATTCACAGACCCAGAGCAACAATTCCCATTTCCTCTCTGCACCAAGTGAACTTCACAGAAGTCATAGACTTGATCAAAGAGTCTACTATGTTTTCTAGCATGTCTACTTTCTCCAACAACAACTTATTGTTTTTCACCATGTCTCTCACGAAATGGTATTGTACATCAATGTGCTTAGTCTTAGAATGATAATCTTGGTTCTTTTCCATGAATATTGTGCTTTGAATCTTGCAACTTATCTTCATATCTTTCTTCTCAAACTTGATTCCTGAACAGAGCCTTTGTAGCCATATTGTTTCTTTGCTTCCATGAGTGGTTTCCATGTATTCATCTTTTGTTGTTGAAAATGCTACAACCATCTGTCCCTTACTCATCCAATTGATTTCTCCACCGAACATCTTGAAAATATATCCACTGGTCGACCTTCGTCGATCCATATCTCTATCCCATTCGGCATTGACAAATTCATGTGCATTTAATTCAATGTCACCTCCAGGTTTTCCTTGATAACATATAGCATAATCTTTTGTGCCACACAAATACCTGAATATTCTTTTGACAAGTGTCTAGTTCTCCTTCCTAGGTGTCGACAAGCATCTACTCAACACTCCCACTGCATGGGAAATGTCTGGTCGAGTGAAAACCATCACATACATTAGACTACCAACAACATTTACATAGGGAACATGTGCCATGTCCTCTATTTCCTCATATGTCCTTGGACACTATTCAACAATTAGCGTTTCTCCCATAGGAATTGGTACCTTCATAGGTTTGCAATCCTGCATGTTGAAACGTTTCAAGACTATTTCAATATACTTCTTTTGGTTCAACCAGATCTTTCTATCTGCTTGATCTCTCTTGATCTCCGTTCCCAAGATGAATTTCATTGCACCAAGATCTTTCATGTCAAACTCGGAGGATAGTTTCTTCTTCACCTCCTTTATTGTGTTCATGTTGTTTCCAATCAGCAACATGTCATCGACATACAATGCTACATATATGAAACACCCATCTACTTATTTGGAATATATGCAATGATCAAATTTTCTTCTCACAAACCCAAAACTAAGGATGTATGTGTCAAAATTTTGGTACCACATCCTTGGTGATTTCTTTAGACCGTAAAGGGATCTTTTTATTTTTCACACCAAATCTTTCTTTCCCTTTACTAAAAATCATTTGGGTTGTTTTATGTAGATTAATTCTTCTAGGTCCCCATGTAGGAACATTGTCTTTACATCCATCTGCTCTATTTCCAGATCAAATGGTGTAGCTAGAGACATTAGTAGTCTAATGGAAGTTAATTTTTCAACAGGGGAAAAAATATCACCGAATTCGACTACTTCGACTTGGGATATCCTTTTACTACCAGTCGAGCTTTGAATTCATAAAATTGACCTGCTAAATTCATATTCTTCTTGAATACCCATTTTCTAACGAAAATAATTATTCCAATAGGTAATTCTACTAAGTCCCACATCTCATTCATGTGCAATGATTCCATATCTTCGACCATGGCATCCTTCCATATTTTTTTCTTTGTTGAGTCGACTGCCTCCCCAATCGACTTGGGCCCATCGTCGATGGAATCTAACAAAAATGCAGAATGAAAGTTGGGTGGACTATAACTTTTGACTGGTTTTCTTACTCATTCTGACCTCCTTACAACCAAGGTCGGTTGTTCCACCTCTTCTTATGATTCAGTATGCTCATCTAAATCATCTTCTTCCTTCCTCAGTTCAAACTACACCTTCTTTGGATTATTCTTTGTTTTAACCATTTCTTTAGGCTCAGAATTCCTTCTGACTTCTCTGAAGACCACATCTCGACTATACACAATTTTACTTGATGCAGGATCCCAGAGCTTATATCCTTTCATTCTATCTTTGTATCCAATGAAAATACACTTGACTTCCTTCTTGTCTAGCTTGTTCCTCTTTTCCTTGGGAGCATGCACAAATGCATCACAGCCAAATACTTCGATATGTTAAACCAAAGGATTCTTAACAGACCATACCTCATGTGGAGTCATGTCAAATAGCGTTGACGAAGGAGAAATATTCACTAGATATTTTGCAGTGTTGAATGCCTCCACCTAGAATTCTTGTTCGATCCTAACACCACTGAGCATGCTCCTTGCCTTGTCCATCAATGTTATGTTCATTCTCTCAACAACTCCATTTCACTGTGGGGTATATGGTGTGGTATTTTGGCATGCTATGCCACACTTCTTGAAGAAATGATCAAATTCATTTCCATAGAATTCACCACCAATATCAGTTCTCAACACCTTAATCTTCTTATTTGTATGCTTTTCTACAAGAGATTTAAATTCTTTGAATTTCTCGAAAACCTCTTCTTCATTCCTAAATAAATATATCCATGTATTCCTGGAAAAATCATATATGAAGGATACATAATATAGGGATCCACCAAGTGAAGGCACTGAAACAAAGCCAAACACATCACTATGAACCAACTCTAGAATCCCATTTTCCCTTATCACTCCAGATGGGAACCTCACATGACTTTGTTTTCCATATACACAATTTTCACAAAAGTTGACTTCTAAATTACATTCAGGAAAATATTCAACCATACCTTTGTTATGCATATCTCAAATTACTTTTTCACCAATATGTCCCATCCTTGCATGCCATAGCATGATCAGGTCGACTTTACGATGACTTGTCAAGTCGAGTCGATTTGAAGTCGAGTTGAATTCAGGAACACTGATGTTTTTGCATCCAGTTGAGTTGAAATTCCCTAATAACTTATACGGGGTTCCAATCCAAACTCCTTTAATTAATTCCATCGCACCTTCGACCATCTTGCATGTATCCTTCTAAAATAGAGCGTGTACCCCTACATCACTCATATTGTTGACATATATCAGGTTTATTTAAAAACCCGGAATGTGTAGCACACCTGGAAGTTTTCTCCTCCTCCCATCCTGCAGTATCAATCAAACTCTTCCTCATCCAACAATTTTAGTTTTTGAGTCATCCCCCAAGAACACATCTCCTCCTTCATATCCTTCATATTTGCAGAACCATTCTCTATGTGGTGTCATATGATAGGATGCTCCTGAGTCGATCATCCAAACATATTGATCCAACTATGTACTGGTCAACCACAGGTACACATCGCCTCCCTTATATGGAGTCATCTTTCTTTCAATCGACTACTTCTCGTCGGATCATGTAGTGACTTCCATTTCCTTCAACTTGCAGTCCCTTTTGTAATGTTGAGATTTATTGCATTTCCAGCAGCTTCTTTTCGACTGAACAGGGGATTTAGATCTACCCTTCGACTTAGACTTTCTACCAAATAATTTTCCTTTATCTCTGTCAATCGGTCGACCTATCACCACTAATGAATCTTTGGTCAATCCCTCCATATTCTTCCTTCTCATTTATTCTGATAGTATAGATGCAACCACGTATTCTAGCGCTATTATGGTTGAATTTCTCCCTATAGACAAAACTAATTCATCCCAATAGTATGGAAAAAAACATAATATGATAACACATTTATCCTCCTCAATGATTTTAATATCCACATAAGATAACTGGCTTATATTGGTATTAAACACATTTAAATGCTTTGTCACCAAAATTCCCTCACTGATCCTTGAAAGATATAGTTTTTGTTTGAGAAACAACTTATTTACCAGGGATTTCGACTGGTACAATATTCTCAACTTGTCCCATAGTTTCTTGGTAAAATATTCACCTGAGACATTCAACAATACCGAATCTGAAAGACAAAGTCGAATTGTACTCCTTTCCCTTCCCTCGAGTTTCTCCCATTCTTTCATTGACATACTTGTTGGAATGGTACCTCGACATACTACTTCCTAGTGTTCTCGATCTACAAGGAGATCTTCAATTTTAAGCTTCCAAGGCTCAAAATTATAGCCATTGAATTTTTTGATCTCTATTCTTGAGTTGCTCGCCAATCTTTAACACAATATTTAAAGTTTGTTGACTTATGACTCTTACTGAACATAGGGTTTAGCTAAGATCCAAGGTTGTTAAACCAAGATCTGATAACACATGTTAGAAAATGAGGAACACTTCCACACAAAACTCGACAGAAGAGAGGAAGAAATATTTAAACAAGAAAGTAAATGACAAAGAAAACACACAATACATAAATATTTTACCCTAGAAACCCAAACGGGAAAACCAACGTTCCTTGAGTGTCTTTCTCTCTTGTTGTCTTATTCATTCAGAATAAAAGGTTACATGCCTAACCTTGGTCTACACCTAAGACACAATCAACATCATACCTTCTTTCTTTACACAAGAACAACCTTGTAGCCAATTCGTCTTACATCTGCATGACCAACAACCTATAAAGAATGCCTATTCTACGATTATTGATTAGCCTTTTAAAGAATTACAACATGCCCTGTTTATAGCCTTTAGAGTAGGAAAAACCTGAAAGAAAATAGTGAAAAAATGGTTATAGATCCACGCATATCATTGGCTACAAATCCTGTGAATCTCGGGATTCTGTTACAGTCTACTACCAAGTCGTATTACCATTCGGCCTTCATTCGGTCTTCGATCGATTGTTATGCGCCCACCTTTTGACCTCTCGTGAGTTGGCCTCTTCGACTTCGACTTTATCCGGTCGAACCACCTCAACCTTCGACTTCTATCGATATCTTTGAGTTTGACTTTACTCGGTCGAAACACCTCGACCTTCGACTTGTTGTTGATTTCTTCGACTTCGACTATCATTCAATCCACCTTGGCTAGAATTTCACTGTAAATAATATAACAATACAACATATTAAAGGTAATAGGGATCAACGATAGAAGGGTCTTAAGCCACCCCATTTAAATAACAACTCATAAGAAATCAACAAGGACAGTCAACCCAAAATGAGTCGAGGATGCTAGATTCATTTCGGAAAAGGCCAAGGAAACAACATGTACAATGTTGGGTATGTGAGGGTAATCACATATATAAGGAATTACCTCACAAGGGAGAAAGAATTAGGAACTTTCATAACATTTAGGAGGCTAAAATAGTTGAATACATGGGAGGAAACATGCCAAGGATTTATGCATCCTTGGACAACAAGAAATTTGAATATCAATCCCTCGTGATTGAATTGGAATGTGAAACACAAAGGAGATTTATGGGTGGAACCAGTGTGCATCCTAGACGAAAAATTCAAAGTTCTTAGGAACAAACAAATCGTTCTAGTAGAGGTCCAATGGACCTGCTACGGTCATGAAGACATTACATAGGAGCATGAGGAAACCATGCAGGAGGAATACCCACAAAATTTTGACAATTTTGAAGAAAACAGAAGCTAAAAATGCAAGACTCCATTTTTGGGAAACTAGAGTTTCATAACCACAACTCAGAATTATTAGTCACTTGCATTGAAACCCTTAATAAAAGAGTGGTGCAACATGATAGACTAAGAGAAGTGAATGGAGTGCATTCCTTGGGTCAACATGTTGAGAGGAACAAGAGATTATGGTTGGAAATGTTGTTGGAGGGTAAACAAAATGCAAATTTTTGTTTTATGAATATCATAATGTAAATTGTATATGTATTTCAGAATAATGTCGTGCATAGAGGACAGTGCACAATTTTAGGGGAGGGGGGATGTAACGTCTCTGCTATAATACCCAGTTTAATTGATTCATAATCTAGATATAATGTATGGATGTGGATAAGCGATGTATATGGAAATTTTATTTCTGAATTTTAATACATAAAATGTGATGCCATCTTTTGGGGGACATCGATAGAGATGGGGGATAATTTTTCCACAAGAGAAGGGAGTGTTTAAGAGGCGTCCAAGGGGGAAATTCATGGGTATAAACCCAATCCCATATTCTTGAATTTTATTAATGTTTTGAGTGAACCTTCTATTTCGTTGTTTGAGTGTATGAGAGCCCAATCATTGAATACCTGTAAGAGGATGGGTGTAAAAAGTCACATCCCATAGTTATTGGGAGCATGGCGATAAGTACAATCAATTAGGGGATGAGTGTAATCCAAGAAAATAGGTAAATAGAGGAAATTTGTATATCCACAGAGAGAATTTTTATAGTCACATTTTTTGCATGAACAACGAGCATAGAATAGAAAAGAAGAAATATGGAGATGGAAAATAATGGAGGGAGAATTATGGATCATTTTGGGGAGTTGAGGACTGAAGAATCAAGTTGTCAAGCTTGCAAGAGAGCCAGGTGTTGGCAGCCCAACAACCATCTCATGTTTTCGGTATTTTTATGAATAACTTAATTTACAACATGAGATTTTAAAATTCATTGTTTGGCATGTATATATGATCTTCTTTATTGTTATCATTTATAGATTGTTGTTTGTATGGTTTACATTCATTTTGAGAGTGGTCTTGATGTTGTATTCTTTCCTTTTGTCTGGTTTGAATTTCATGACTTCCAACATGAAATTCAAATGCCATTTCATTTTGTTTTCTACGAAGTTTTGATGCCAACGAACGGACTTCATGATTTGGGAATTTGTCACTACCTCTTATTGAATTTTTTTGTTGTATATCATTGTTTCTTGTGAAATTTAAGAATGGCTTACTTGGAAATCTAGAAAAGTTACAATGGTCTTACAGGTACGAAGGCTTATTGTGACCCATCTTTTTATATGACATTTGTTCACATTAGGTCAAATTTGAATGTGTGAGAGACAGACTCAGATTTTTGGTAATAATCAATATGATACGCAAATTTCTTAAAACTTATGAGCTCTTCCCTGAAAGTCTATGGTTTCATAATTTTGTTTTGAATCTTGACAATTACAATGAGTTAAAAAAACGGTTTTCATTTAATTCTGGCTAGTAATGACTATCATGTGGACTGAAGGATCCTATGGCTTGGATGAGTTGTGTTTCCATAATTGTTTATGGGTCATGTATTGTGTTTCTATAAGGTTGCATGATTCATTAAAAGCAAGCTACAAAAATTGGCTATTTGAAACTCTTTTTGTTCCAAGACTGGTTTGAAATGATTTACATGACCTTTTTTCACAAGCTTTGAATGATATCAAAAGGATCTAGTTATTATAACACAAAATGTTTGAAATTTTRTTATTAAKGACATCCTACATAACCCATTTTGTATAAMAAAGTTGGGTCGTCAATAATTRCCAAATGACATGAGGGTTGGATGATGCTAACGCCTCCATAAGGTTGTAATGATCTCACTTAATCTTGTAAGATCAAGTATAGAAGCACCTTATCTCAACCTTTATTATGATACTTGAATTATCATATGTTCGAATTGGTTGGAACTCAACGTAGTATTCTTATAGAAAAAACACATATTGTATATGGGGTTAAAACTTTCGAACTGTGAACAATGCATTTTGAGCCAACGCACCATAAACATGGTGCAACATCATCGACACTTTGTTTATATGGTTACCATTGCACATGTCACTCTCATTAAATATTGGGATCATATTGAAACATGCATGCTTTAGAAACCAATGACACTTGCAACCATTATTAAAATTGTTAAATGATTTATGCATTGGGATTTGTGATCAATAGATATCTAAATGGTGATGTAAATATTGACTACGATTCTATGGCTATCCTTTTAATAGTCAGTGGTTAATTAATTCTATTTTCATTGATTATTTTTCAGGAGTAATGTGTCTTTGTTTGACCCAGTGATAAGCTCGAGGATATTCATGTTCCCGAAGAAATGGAGTGAAGCATGTGGTTTTTTTTACATGATGTCAAATTGGAGATGCAACCAGATCATGAACTATTTGTCTATTCTCGCATCAAAGAAAGAACAAAAAATGGTAGGTTTGGGGATTATCGTCATTCCACAGGGATAGTTTTTTTAATGCAATTTACAAACAAACGAAGAGGAATTTTGAGAAACCATTGAAAAAACATCTGGGAAAAGGTCTATTTACCTAAACCTAGAAGGGTTTCTCTAGAAACAACATATTCTAGGATCTGCAAGTGAATCTTCGAGGCTGATGTTTCAAGATTTCATCCGCAATAGAATGGAGAGTTAATTTTGCGAGGCACATTACAAGAAAACGGTGAAGAATTTTGAGAAACTGCTGAAAACCCATTTTGCAGAACAGGTTGCTTTAGCTTATTCGCAAGCAGATTCTAGAAATGGTGAACGGTTTAGCAAGTGCGGGTTGTTCTTTGAAGTGCAATTTTCCATATTTCACCTAAATTCGTCAAAGAAGTTTCCAGTTCATAAACCAAGGATTAATATGGAGGAAGTAGATGTTGATCTACTTTAGTTATGTGTCATAGAACCAGTTTTGAATAGAATTTGTTTTATATATGTTAAATAGTATTAGGAAAAGATCATTACAAACAAACTCATGCTATTTTATGTTGAATTGTCCTGTTGTCAGAAAAACTTGAATCGACTGTTAAAACCGATATTATTTTATGAGATCTGACCCTATATTAAGATATGGGATCGATACTCTTTGTTGGGATTTAAAAGGGATGGTTGGAACTATGAAAAGAGGCATCTTTGATTCAAACGCATTATGGACATGTAATTCCCAAGACTAAATGGACAAGTTGTTCACATTACATCTTTAGACTAGCGTAACATTGTTCCATTTCGTTTTGCCTTTTATATTTTGGAATATTAATATGTTAAACAACTTTTGATCCGGATTATTTTCGACACAAAATGAGATCGGAGATATAATAAAGAAATGCACAAAGATATCAAAGATATTCAATAATATAACAGAAATGTATCAGACATGCAACCATAAACACAGATATGCAGTAATATACA
>JASDQU010257407.1:0-15141 GCA_032191745.1 Picea mariana | reverse complement strand
CGGCCCTTCCTGCATATCAGTGAAATAAAGAGGATGGTCATTGGCATGTAAAGGAAGAAATCACTAATTCGATGATACTAGCTCTATCGACGAGGAAAATATTAACCCATCGATATAGCTAGAATCAATGGGTTAGAATTTAGGAAAACATTTAAGTGAAAGTTTGAGAAAGTATATTGGTGAAGAAAAACCCAACTCGTCAATATGGGTTGTATCGAAGGAGGAAGGGTTATGTTCATGATACATGATGTATCGATAAGGGAAATAGGATTATTACTGATACACAATGCATTGAAAAAGGAAAGAGGAGTCTCACCAATATACAGTGTATCAGTGAAGGAAAAAGGAAGCTTGCCAATATAAAGTGTATCAGTGGGCCATAGGCTTCTTTAAAATCATTGAATTAGAAAAGTATGGAGAGTGATAAGAGAGGCTTGGTCTTTTCCATTTGCATGAGAGAGTTGAAGAGGCTTTCCAGTAAAAACATTTAGTGGTGGGGGGGGCAATTTATTCTCTTAGAGAAAGAGTAAAAGGAGAAATTAGCGAGGGTGTTGTGCTAGCACAACAAATGGTGACACATTGGGTGAAGCCAAAATCTCTGCTAGTCTTGCCTAACTTATGAGAAAAAAATGTAGAGGGTCATATAATTACTTTTAAGATAAAAAAATTATGGAATTAATGTACAACAGTTACCTAAAGGATTCCATTTTTTTGGGCTCATTGGTGATGCTTGCATGCCGTCTAGTAGAGATCGACTACTAAAAATAGATGATGAATGATGGTGAGATTTATTTCTTTAAAATTCATCGATGATTCAGTTTGTTATCTCTATCATGGGAATGATATACATTTGGGATATAAAAATATTTTCACCAGGTGTGTATATATTATCTCTCAAGTGTTTCTCCACTACCTGCAAGCATCCATAGCCCCAATGGATTCACCACGATGTCACAGACCTTGGTCCACTTTCAATGAGAGTCCTTAGCCCTAGTGGAGAAGATATATTCATGTTCCCAAGTCTAGTCAAGCTTTCTTTCCCACTTCTTCCCAATTTATTTAGTCTATGTTTAGCATCCAGTGGATGGGGAAAGCAATGAACTTCTTTTATCCTTATAGGGGATGACTACCATCTATTGAGATTTAATTTGTATATTTGTTACACCTGGATAAATAAGGTTATCCCTTTTTATTGTCATCCTTTATACTTTGAAACTTCATTGTTGACGTGAAAAACTACTCACTTTGTGGATGGTTCCCCATTACATAGGATCTACTCACCAGCCAACAAGCAATAATGATCGTTGATTAACCACTATGTTAAGTCATGGTCTGATTAATGTCACAATATTCCAAAAATATTTTGGATTCATCTTCAATAGGACCTATTGTTCAACTCATGAGATAGAAAATAGATGCAAGTTGATTTGAGATTTTTTCCAGTGCAAAGGTGTTGCCTATATGATACAATGAAGGTGATATATATGTATTTCATAAAATATAATTAGGAAATTGAAAACAAACAAAAGTTAGATAATGAATAGTCTTCAAGGGAAATGATGATGAGGAATGAAAGAGATCACTCGTATTAGAATATGAACTCATCCCAAAACCTACTACAACTGAAAAATGAAAATGATGATTAAATATATGCAGTCAATAAGGAAGAGTATATTGAAAAAATCAGTTAATAATTTCAGTGTTGCAAGAATCTTTTAACAATGTTTATGCATCCCAACCAATAAGAAGTTTTGTAGCTTCTTGAAAAGACTAATCCCTATGAAATTCTATATGCATATTATTTCATTTATATGGTATTTGTTGCTAGCATTGACTGAGAATTGCATCTCTCGCCATGAATTTTTGAAAACTATCAGCTCATCTTTGCAACCTTGTTCTTCAAGATGTAAGGGATAGAAAGAAATTTCATTTGTTACCCATTATATGCTTTTCTTTATCCTTGCGAGATCTTCACTCACTCCCTATGTCTCCCAACTCTACAACTTATTTTGTAGCATGGAATGCTCATCTCCTTACTATTTCAAATTAGGGGTACGATATCAACTTTGCACTTGTACCTACATGGGAAGACCATTCAAGACATAAGGTTTATTTCATCCCCAAAAATCCTAGAATTGAAAAGATTAAGAGAATCATATGCAAAAAATAAAATAAAGTCGAATTCCAAACACAGGTTCATGAATAAATTCCTCAAGTGATGTGTCTCATGATCATGTCAAAGTTTTTGAAACCATTCATTTTCCTTGAGTCATTTCATTCTCTA
This sequence comes from Picea mariana, assembly GCA_032191745.1. Lineage (NCBI taxonomy): Eukaryota > Viridiplantae > Streptophyta > Pinopsida > Pinales > Pinaceae > Picea > Picea mariana. The sequence continues at coordinate 12,857 of JASDQU010257407.1, read as the reverse complement.
TGGGTGAGAAAAATATTCAATGAGAGAGGTCTACATGCATATGAAAAACAAACATCATCAATAAAACTAGAGACCAACAATGTGAATTTCTTTATTATCCATTTTCAAAAATCATTGTTTAACTAGTTATAAAATACGACTAAAAGCAATGTTGACTAATATACTTCCCTCCCAAAAAAACATGTTTGCAGAGATATCAAAACATAAACTAGAAATAAAGTCTATATCCAAGCTAGCATGGCACACTCAATAAAAAAGACAATGCTTTAAAAAAATAAAGAACCATACTTATTGGGATGCATGAAATCAAATCTTGAATCTTACCATTTTTTGTTGCCAATATTCCAGTAGAGAGGTGAATTCGACTTAGCTTGAATATTCATGTATTTAGTGGAAGTTCCCTTTCGGTCAACAAAATGGTTCTGGCTATAATGACCACTAGTTCTTCTTTGCAGTAAATGAAAACGAAAGAGTAAGGATGCATTTAACACTTTTCTTCTCAGAACTCCCTTGAGCATGGGATTGCAGAACAATAGGTGGTACTTATGTAATTGAATGTGCAATCTATTGTATGATTCATTTTCTATGTGCTTGGCTGAGTTTTGAAAGATTAATTTTTATGAGACTTCCCAAATGATTGTAGACTAGTTTCTTAAAGAGCTCCATTGAGAGTTTCATGACTTGGTGTAGATGTATTTGTTCATTCAAAAGTTGGAAATTCCAATTATAAAAGAAAAAGAAAAAAACATCATGATGTTAAATCCACAACGATATCAAGATAAAGGCAAGTAGACCAATGAACTTTATGAGCAAACTAGGATAAGACCATACTAAGAGAAAATCAATGAAAACCATTCAGTCGGTTGAAGTCAAGATATCTTATCTGATTATTCGAAGAGTGGAGTAATAGAATGGGAAAACATATTAAGAAGGTTAAATATGATTCAAGAGAGATTCAAAAGATACCTTCAAAATTCAACAAGCATGAAAACATGAAAGTCAAGATACCAAATCCATTAAAGGAAGCCACTTGATTTGAAAAATACTATGTAGGTCTTCTGGGAACTGGTTTTTTGAAGATTGATCTTTACAATGACAATGTTTTGAGAAATTTTCTCCCTTAGAATGGACCATGTATAATGATAACAAGATTAATCTAATCCACTTGAGCTCACATGAACAAAGAATAACTATATATCTCGTCACCCAAGATGATAGGTAAAGTATTTGACCTCAAAATTCAGACATAGGAGCTTGTGGTGGAAAGGAAATCATTAAAGTGTTTGTGTGTGTGTACTATGTAACCCTCGATATTTACAATGATATTCAAAATAGTCAAAGGGAAATTAACAATTGATGTTTAGTTCCCAGAGGCAAATGCTAGAGGTGAAATACACTATTTCTCTTCCCCATATATGAAAACAACTTTTAAGATCGGGAAAGGAGTCTATGTTCCGAAATTCTAAGGCATATCCTTTCCATAGAGAAATAAACACTTCAATTATTATACTCAACATACACCATTATGATAGATATAAGGTACGATTATCACAATCTTCTATATGATTTTGAATTTCTTCTGAACAAATCGATGATCTACCTTTTACATCCTTTAAATCATCTCATCATAAATGAATTTAATTCTATAGGAAAACATACCTATTCAGATAGGTTTATAACCAAATTTTAGCTCACCAATATTTGTTTCAAGAACCAATAGAAGGGACCCATGATACTACAACATCGATTTGTTGGTCCAAAATATTTTGCAAGAAACATAGCCATATAAATATTGGTCAATAGGGCTTGAAAAACCATTGCGGATTATGAATAGGTAAGACATGAATAGATGATATGATTCCTTCCCAAGGTCTTAAAGACAATTCTCCAATGCAATCATTGAAGGAACTCTAGTTCATTTAGTAGAAATATTTCAGAAAGGATTCCTCGAAACGGGTTTCCACCTTCTCCAAATTGCAAAGTATTCTACAACAAATTCTCTTTAAACAACTCATGATAGTACGTTGTCCCTCTATCAATGTTAGAGTGAATTCTATTGAAATAGATGAATCTTCTCGTTGAACTTCTCAAATAATTTTGTAGATGGTTTCCTCATGAAGATGAATGAAAACAAAAGTTAAACAAAGTTTTTTTTTTAAACAACAAAATTGTTGTGAGAAATCTTACCCCATGGATAGGATAAGTTCCCCTTTGGACCAAAAACCCTATCTTTGGTCAAAATATATAAGTAAAAAAATGGTTGCTAATGTCCCTATATTTCTAACTCAATCAATCAAGAAAGAGAGAAGAATAATGTGGCATAACTTGTTGCGATGTTCGTCCTCACTACTCCAATCCTTGGGCTTGATTTCCAAGATCCTCAACACAAATGAATTCCTGCAAAGACTATCAAAGGAAATTAGAAAAATCAAATCTATCTATGAAGACTGAAATGACAATAGAAAAGAAAGTGTAGAACACATGAACTTGAAGTGAATAAGCCAAGTTAATATTAATTGGAAAGAAAAAGAAGACACTTACAAACCATGATTGAAGATGTATCAATCTTCTCCAAGCTCTCCTCATCCATCCCTTGCATGAAAATCTTGAGATCAAAATGTTGAATTCTTTCTCCCAGGATCAAAGGTTTGACACCTAAGATATTCCTCCTTTCACCTTGGAAATTCCTTCAATATATAGGCTTGAGAGGCTTAACCACCATGAGAAAATGAGGGAAATGGTTGATGGTATGGCTCCTTAAGGTTGGGATTTGATCATAAGATGAAGCCATAGTATAGGAGTCGACCACAAGAAACCTCATCCATTAAGGGTTGGCCCTTGGAAAAAGGTTGAAGATCCTAAATTTTCCTCTAACAAGACTAGTGCCCCATAAGCATGGCCAAAGGAGTGTTGGTTCCCCCTTAGCATGGGTAGGGGAGCTCCACCCTTCTAAAATGCCCAAAATTGGTCGAATTTTCCAAGAAAAAGGTGTGTTTCTGCTGTCATATGATAAGGCTTATTCTTCCAACATGACTTAGGGATTGTCACAAATGTTTTCATGGTTTTAATGGGTTGTGAAACTTAGAAAATTGAATATGGAACTTGGTAAGGTGCATACAACACTTGCGACAGTGCATGCGACATTTAACAAGGTGCATACACCACTTTTTAACACTTGCGAAAATGCATGTGACACTTAACAAGGTGCATACACCACTTTGAGACACTTGCGACACTTAGGGTGTGAAACTCAAGTGTGACATTTTGACGTGTAACAAAAATGAAAGGAATCAAGTGAAAAGAAGAAAGATTTCATGAAAAAGGAAACTAAGACTAAATCAAACCATCTCGAGCTACAAAATAAACTAATAACAATTGATGGATTTTATTCAATAAACCATGATAAGACAAAATCTATGCTACCCAAGAAAAAATGCAAGCAAACATATAAATTATGCAAGCAGACCAGGAAATAAAATAAATATGATCCTCCTATTCCTAATATATCCTACATTGGCTGAAAAGGGACTACATGAAATCATAGTGACAATGTATCCATTCAAGTAACTCTAACCCTACAACCACATGTTCATCAAAAGTCAATAGTAGAAAATACATTACTGTGAAATCAAGGTTAGGAAAAATTGAATCTAGTAAATCTCTACCCAACATCTAAAATTTCACAACATTATTACTCATGGGAAATGTATACATGTAGGATTCCTCCAACCAAGCTTCAGTTCCATCATAAAATTTACAATTACGACCATATAAATGTTGGAAGGAATTTGAAAATGAGTGGCACACTGAAGTGGATCTAGTTGTCTAGTTCATGAGAACATCATGAATACATAACATAATTCCATATTTCGATAATAAATAATATTTTATTTACTATCCATTTTACATATTTTCTTGACACCATATGAAATACAATACATGTATATAAATACATGTGGGGAATGATAAGTCATGTTATTTCCAAAGTTCATGACTTATAATTGAATTGTTATTTACATTATAATTCCTATTTACATAATAACAAACCTATAACATATTATTAAATGATAAGAAATGTAATATACTAGGTATATTACACACACTCGATGAGACCCATAAATGAAATTTTCATGTAATGTACCTTGAGGGAGAGTCTCAATATGGGTTGTATAATTCATTCTAGGGGTCAAATAAAGATCATGAGAACCTAACATAACCATCAGCTAAAACTGAAGGCCCTCATTATTCAAGAAAGTCTCCTCGAAACCACATTTTACATAACACGCATGTTGAGAGGAGAGATGATATCTGCTAGTTTGAGGGAAACATTGAGAAAAATATGACTCCAAGCCTTCTCCTATAGCATCATCAAAATCATGTGAGTAGTGTTGGAGTATTGAGATAGAACATAAGGTCACGTGATGCATTTTACCTTGAAGATTGACATGCGATTGTGGAGAATATCTAGCTGACGTTGTTTCCTAGATCAACTCAATGTTTCATGTGTATTGCATGGTGATGGGATTCATATTTAATAAAATTTATTCATGGAGATATGAAATTTTTTTTGTGTTATGCATGTCTTATATCTTATGTGATTAAAATTTGTGCATTGAGATCATAAATTCCAGATCAAATTATCGTGATCAAATTGTATTTCAGCATGTTCCATAAATTCAAATTGCAAAGGAATTTGAAGTTTGTGCATCTTGGATGGACTCTTATTAAGGCTGAGTCTTTGATCAATCAATGCTTGGAAATATTTTCGTTCTTGTTTATCATTCAATATTTCATTGTGACAAAAGTGTGAAGATCCTATTGAATGATAGGTTTGTGAATGCTCATGTGAGATATCATTATCAAATAGATTTGTATAAAGAGAAAAGGATCTATATATTACAAAAATCAAGGGATCTCGTCAATAAGAGATTAATTATAGACCAAAGTATACTCATTATTCTATAAAGGGGAGACACTAGATGGTTCACACTCTATGTTTATGGGGTTTAAAATTTCTGGTGACGATTCCCCCATAGTCATGATAGAGTGTTGATTAGAGATTGTGTACCCCCTATCCTCCATTGTCATATATGAATCTTTTGAATGAGAGATAATTTGACTACTCAGATTGTACGCTTTAGAAATAAATATGAGGTATGAAAACCAATCAAATGTTTCTTGGCCTGAGGGTTTTTCACTTTTAGGAAATCTACAATAAATCAACATCACTCTTTGAAATAAATCATCCACAAATTTATTTTCAAGCCTACAAATTTCTTCAAGTTCATTAAAGAGTTTTTCATAAACATAATCTACATGACTAGTGATAAAGACTTGCATGAATTGTTTCCAGCTATGTATTGATTTCATTGGTAATGTCCTAAACCAAACTTTAATCCTTCCTTCAAATGTGAGGATAAAAATTGATAAATTTCATTGTCCCGAACAATATTAAAATTTTTTCGTGTGATGTTAAACTAATTGAGATGCGTGTATGCAAAGACATGCCCTTCACCATCAACATTTTAGTTTGACAAGAGATTAAATTTGTCAATTGAGATGCCCCCTGAGGGTCTTGGAAGAATCAAAGGGTTATCCCATACAGAGATATGGAGAGGAGTCGTGCGATGGTTAAAATAATTAAATGAAATGACTCCATATGGGAAATATTGTCATCAGATCCTCCTTCTAGCACCAATTCTATTGACGCGAGAAAAATTCCCTTTCTCAAAAACAAGGGTTACCCTTGACAAGAAGTAACAATTAGACCTATGACCATTTGGAATAGGGAAGCCATATGGTTTCTAGCTAGGTAACCATTTCTAGTTTTGGGTTTACTAGTTGCGGCCTAGTCCACTGATGATGATTTTCTAAGGTAAAGAATGAAGCAAAGATAATGTGAGAAACATGCATTCATATGAAACTAAGTTAACCATAAAGTAAACATAGAACCAACCATGCTCTTGTCAATGGTATGGGAAATAATTCACATAGAGAAAAGAAAAGAATATGAATAAATAACTGCAAACACAGAATAGTCTATCATTTAAAAAATGATTGAAAGTTTTGTGCCCACGAATTTAGACAAATATTCCCTGAAGAACCAAAATAATAATGCAAAAAACATACATGAGAATAGTATACAATACAAAGTACATTCTTACTTAATCCAAGTGTTGAGAAAAAGAAGAGGAATAGTCCACAATACGTCCAACATGAGAATACGAGTTCTTCAAAAAATAGCTGGGCCAAACAAGCTTATCCTCATTAAAAGTTTTAGTAATAGTACATGAAAGCTCAAAGAGACAAAATCCATTTACTGGGATACAATCCCAATATTTATTGAAGTTCAACTTGACACTTGGCATTCTTCCTTCCCCCCATCACCTTTTATTTACAAAATTTTGTCCTTATCCCCTTCATAATGATGAGAGAACAAGGAAAAAAGAAATGTTTATAATTTAATGTAAAATATGCAATTACATTTTGAATTTGTCTTTTAGTGTTGGTGGGACATAAAATATTTTGGCCATAGTGCACCTCACCCATGATGATTACTGGTTTGGACAATGAGAAACTATTCTCCTTCCAAGTTTGATTTTCGACCATCATGGGATTCATAATTCTTCTTTGGCCATTTGAGTTTGATTCCCTTCCATTTCTCCTTTTTTGTTGCGACAACTGTTATTGTTGTTGCTCTATCATCCGCAGTGGTAGATCTCATTTTCAAGGGTATTGATACATACTAGTATATTTCCTTGATGTGTGTTAGTTGTGCCTGCATGGTTTGCTTCCTTCACACGATACCTATCTAAATTTTTAAGTATGAACTTCATTTAGTGTTGGTACCTAGCACCATTCAACATGAAATAGATGAGTTACCATAGAATAACCTAGAAATAAAATTTCAAAACCACACATTTGAAACTACAAAACTAAAAAAATAAAAAAGCGAGAATTCGTATATGCTTCCATGAGTTCCGTTCGTAGTTCCTCTAATCTTGGTTGAGGTACTTTGTTCTTTGGATATTTTTCCAATGTGACAGATATTAATCCTAAAAATGTGAACAAATGGTGAGGAATATCTGAAATTGTATAACTCTCAAGTTGTATATCACGAAAATACCCTTCTAACGATATAAGGAACGCATGAAACGGGTATCAGAGTCAAAAGTTACGAAAAAAATACAAAAGATATTTATGAAAGGTGTTGTCCCTATATCAACAATATGAGCACAAACTCTCTTATGTGTCAGGAAGATAAGCAAAAACTCCCCTATGTGTCAAAAATAAAAGCACAAAATCTTGTGTCGGAAAGATGAGAACAAACTCCCCTATGTATTGGCAAGATGAGCATGAACTTTTCTATGTGTCGGAAAGATAAACACGAAGTCCCATATGTGTCAGATAGAAAAGAAAAAACACTTGTATCGAAAAGATGAGCACAAAATCCCCTATGTATCAGGAAGATGAGCATGAAATTTCCTATGGGTTAGAAAGATAATCATGAAATCCCCTATGTGTTATAAATAAAATCATGACCTCTTATATCAGAAATATGAGCACAAACTCCCTTATGTATCAGAAAGATCATGAGCACAAAATATCCTATGTGTCAACAATATAAGAAAAAGATCCGCTATGTGTCAGAAAGAAAAGATTGAACTCTTGTATCAGTAATATGAGCATAAACTCCCCGATGTATCAACAAGATGAGCATGGACTCTCCTATGTGTCAACAACATAAGCACAAAATCCCCTATGTGTTGACAAGAAAAGCACGAAGTCTTGTATCATCAAGATGAGCATGAAATCCTCTATATATAAGAAAGATGAGTGTGAAATCCCCTATGTTTTAGAAATAAAAACATGAGCTCTTTTATCGGTAATATAAGCATGAAATTTGTTATGTAGGAAGAAAAATAAATAAATCTAGGTGTGTTTTTTAACGATAAGAAACAACAAGAGATTGAGTTCAAAAGTCCATAACTTTCTCATACGATGTCCTATTGAGGCGTAATTTTTGCAATGCGACGAGAACAAGGGGGGGATTCTAGTTAGAGAAATTACATATTCATTCAATTATTTGAGTAGATTCATGTTTAATGAAGGTCACAGTTCACGAGGCTTGCTTGATGGGAAATTCTTGGAAATAATTTTGACACATTTGGGCCTTGAATTTTGATTCTTTCAATTGTGTTGGAATCATAATTGCATAAATAATACAATTGTCCTATTTTAGGGATGCAAAATACACTTTGAAGAACGCCCAAAAAATTGTGAGAAAAGAGATTTCTTAATGGAAGTCTATGTATCGTTCTTGTTACTTCTTTTCCAGAATTGAATTCCATCAATTCTTATGGCATCTATGTTATATAGTGTCATGTGATGATTTTTGGGTTCCCTTGTTCTGAAATGGAAATGAATTTTGTGGCTTGTCAATGAAGGAGATGTTAGAAGAGGTCACTAATATCACATAGCTAGGAGATGTTATGTTTTTAAAGTGCCACTAATGAAATAAAGTAACTTTAGATTGATAAGTTACTTAAACATTATTGAAGTGAATTTTAATATTAAAGTGAAAGTAAAAAGGGGAATAAGATTCATATTTGATTTATTAAAAAAAATGGAAAGTTCTAGAAGGCATGGTAGAAGAATAAATAGAGGGTAAGCCTTCACTTTGGCATTATGATTTGATCTCTCAGTTTTTAGTGCTCTTGGAGCCATTGTTTAGTTAGGGTTTAGAAAAACCCTTACACCATTTCAATTTAGTTTTAGTGGTGCAATATCCACCTATCTAGACAAGAGGGGAATCCATCTAGGATTTCCATTAGAGCTTCAATTTGGGGTTTGTTTTTAGTTGGAGGTATATCATCTTCTGCAAGAGATTTTCAAAAATTTCTTATTAAGAACCAAATATCAATATAGCATAGAAAAACCTCAGAATAAGTACTCAACGCCTTGAAAAAGAGAGAATTTCAGATAATAAGCCTCTTTGAGGGGGAAACCTCCTTTTACCCCACATAAATGTTCAAGTACAAGATGATTCCAAATGAAAATGTCTCCTTGGTATATATAGGGAGACTAGGAGGTATAATTACAACTAATGGAATAAAGCCGACATAAATAAAATAACATTACTAATGTAATATGTCCCAATTAAGGGGTAATGAGCCAATATTAAGGCTTAACATGCCCCTCCCCTTGAGACAAGTGTTGTTCTCAATGCTTGAGTAACTCTAGAGGCTTCTGTATAAAAGACTCATCTTCCCAAGTGGAATCTTTAGCCGATAGTTTCCTCCATTTAACGAGATACTCTGAAATGTATCTATTCCTCAGCTGGAAAATTCTTGTGTCAGTGATGGCTTCAGGCTCCAATATGATTTTTCCTTCCTCGTCAAGTTCTGGCAATATAGTTTGAACTGGGCTCTTGTCACCTATAACCTTATTTAAGCATGAAACATGGAAAACTGGGTGTGCTTGTGAAGATGTAGGCAAATCCAATTTGTATGCCATAGTACCAATATTTTGCAACACCTTATAAGGGCCATAGTGTTGGTGATGGAAGTCACTCTTGGATTGCAGAAGAATCAGAGCCCAACGCCCATCAGTTTATGTCACGATTTGTGTATGAAAGAGGTGATCGAATGGAAGTAAACTCGGATGATATTTTTTTCAACTCCAAAACTAGGCTAGGCATGCATGGGCAGGTGAGGTCTTGGACATACTTCAGACAATGAGTTGTAGTAAGGGTGAGTAGGGGGAAGACTTGTATCAGAGAGGTGCAAAGGTCTGTTGTCAACATCAGGCTGCTAGCAGACTGTAGGAGAATGCATTTAAACGCGAGATATTCTTACATTCAAATGCAGGAAACCAGAGAATACAATAGTGCCACAATAAAACCTTTATCATAACACAACTGCAATAATTCATGTGAATCAGTCAATCATGAACTCCCTCAGTATGAGATGAAAACTAGATGGAAATGAGAAGACTGTCTTTCATTAAGCAAGAAATCTTTACATACAGATGCATAACCAAGAAACTAGGGTGTTTGTTAAGAATTTACAATCGGGAGCTTCGCTCTACCATTGATGGCTTGAAAAATATCAAAATTAAGTATATATACTCCTAAACATTTACCCAACGGAGGCCCACGGGACTTTCAGGATGAGGAGTCTCTTCAATCAAATCTGGCCTGCACTGCCCTGTCATATGCCACCTTAGTTCTGCATGGCTCACGCCAGGGGGTAGCTGAGCCTTTAAATGATGAATTAGCATGTGCAGGCTTCCCTGGCGAGTTGAGGACTCAGCGTGGCTTCCATGAGAAGAACTAGTACAGAGGACCTTCTCGGGTATACTTTCAGCCGGAACGTCCATACTTTGCAATTAATGAGTGAGGCGAGGTTTCAACCACCCTCTCTCTTCTTCATTCATTCCCAGCAGGTACCGGGATTTAGATCACGTCGAAACGACGTCTGGAGAATACAGTGCCCCCATCCTGAAACTTAATTCGGTGCTTTTGGCCCCCCCTTCGTACAACCCTTTCTACTTTCTCGAGTGACCACGGGCTGTGACCTTATGCCTATTTTCCAGAGTGCTTTCGGCGTTTCAGGGTTCGTGGATAGGAAGGAGCAAGTCTTCTTTCTTCAAAATCGCGATGGGAGAAATGCCAGGAGAACCTAACGGTTGCCACGCGTTCCCCCACTGATCTAACGATTCTGAACTGATTTGGAAATACCGTGGGCCTGGATCATCAAATGATAAAAATTGTCACCTCTCCTTTAGGCTTGCTCCTCTGTGGCCAGACGCCAAAACCATGGGCCTAATTCTGGGTGCTTTCGGTGTTTTGGGATTTGAGGTTTCGAGAGGTGAAATAACGAGGTGTGCTTACCCCTCAAACTCCCGAATGCTAACGTGACGCAGATGTGTGCCACGCATTCTTCAGATGAACGGCCCAGATAGTATTTGCTATTATAAAGGGGGCTACCCCCTTTCACAGGCTCGCTTGATGTGACCTGGTGCTAGGATCGTGGGCTTGGCTCCAAAGGTGCTTTCAGCGTTTCGCCGATCGGCAATTTCAGCTGTAAAGAATGGGAGGCTCCTTGTCTCCCGAAACACCGATCCCCGATACACTGACTGGCCGCCACCTGTCCCAATTGGATCAGACGACCCAGATTTTCCTTGAACTATGGGCGCTTCCCATGCTACTTGCAGACCTGGGTACCTTTGTGCCCAAGACAAAAATTGTCGCTAACATTAGGCTCCATGGGGGATAGATTCATCCCTGTGATGCTCTAAGAACTCATTTTGCAGTTTCAGTGCCTTGCTATTGGGATATGGAGTCATTTACTAAGATGAAAATATACAAACAGAAAATGAACAAAGAACTAAAGGACAATATTTACAAACAAAGGAGCCGTCTAAGGCTCAAACAAAAAATTTCTTCAGAAAATGCCCATTTACTGGGCTGTTGAAAACCTCTTCACCCTCCAGATTTTGCAACTGGTATGTGTTGTTTGAGAAAACCTCAGAGATTTTGAAGGGGCCAATCCATAGGGTGTCAAACTTGCTATGTTTTCCCTTATCCTGTCTGGGTGAATCCCACTTAAGTACCAAATCCCCGATCTCGAACTCCTCCTTCCTGACCTTCCTGTCAAAATCATGTTTGACCCTTTGCTGATGACTATGAGCTGTGTCCCTCACCTGTTCCCTGATATGCTGTACTTATACTATTTGATGAATCCTTTTGATCATATGATCTGGATCTCCTTCATAATCTTGAAAGAACTTTGCCACAGGTAAGGCGAGCTGAGTGGGAAAAATTGCCTCTGCTCTGTAAACCAGTTGAAAAGGCGAGGTGCCTAGGGATTTCTTCGTTGTCACTCAATCATCCCATAAAGAAAATTTCAACTTCGAATCCTAGGCCCTTTTGTTGTCCTCCAATAGTCTTTTGATGATCCTTATCAGGCCCTTGTTGGAGAATTCTGCTAAACCATTGCCCTGGGGATAGTAGGGGGTGGAGTGAATTAGTGAGATATGGAACTGCTCACAGAACTTAATGAGAGGCTCAGATTTGAAGGAAGAAGCATTATCAGTGACAATTATGCTGGGACAACCAAATCTGGCCATGATATCCTCCAGGAAGCTGATAATTACTTTGTGGGATGTACTTCTAGTGGGGGCAGCTTCTATCCACTTGGTGAAATAATCTGTTGCAGTCAGGATCCATCTGTGTTGGCCACTTGAGGGAGGATGAATTTCCCTGATAAAGTCTGGCCCCCACTGTTGAAAAGGTGCTGAAGCTATCACAGGCTTCAGTGGTAGTGGCCCAAGCTGTTGTTTCCCTGAGAACTTTTGGCATTTGATGCAGGCCCTAATTTCTCTGCTGACATCAATGAATAAAGTGGGCCAGTAATACCCAGCCCTAAGGATTTTGTGAGCTGTGGTATTCCAAAAATGATGCCCCCCACAAAGGCCTCTGTGGAAATCAAACATAACTTTCTGGGCTTCTGATGGGTTCAAACATCTTAGCAGCACTCCTAGGGGGTCTCTCCAGTATAAGACTTGCCCAATGAGGCAATATCTGACTACCTTGAGCTTTAAAGCTCTTGCCTTATTTTTACACATTCCATCCAGGGGCTTCAACTCCTGCAAAACGTACAAAATGTCACGATACCAGGCACATTCTGTTAATGATAAGCCGTCCTGAGAGAATTGGCTGGGAAACTCATCTTGCTAAATTCCTGGGCAAGTATTGATGAAACTAACTCCCAATGCTTCGCAATTGGATTCAGCCAGTATCTTGGCTAAACCTTGCCCCTTAACCAACTTGGTGGGATTTATTTTCAAGTCAA
>JASDQU010257406.1:0-15875 GCA_032191745.1 Picea mariana | reverse complement strand
TAAAGTGGATTCTCAGGTATTTGAGAGGTACTAATACACATGCATTATGTTTTGGAGGTTCAGACACTTTTCTACAGGGATATGTTGATTCAGATATGGCAGGTGATAAAGACAGCAGGAGGAGCACCACAGGGTATGTTTTTACTATAGGTGGAACAACAGTAAGTTGGATTTCAAAACTGCAAAAGGTTATCGCACTTTCAACAATAGAGGCAGAGTATGTTGCTGCTATAGAGGCTAGTAAAGAAATGATTTGGTTACAGAGGTTTATGGAGGAATTGGGAATGAAGCAGGAGAACAACAAGTTGTACTGTGACAGTCAGAGTGCCATTCACCTTGCAAAGAACTCAGCCTTCCATTCGAAGACTAAGCATATATAGTTGAGGCACCACTTCATACGATCCACCTTGGAAGATGGACAATTGGAGCTGGAAAAGATACACACTAGCCAGAATCCTGTAGACATGTTAACAAAGGGAGTAACCAGGGAGAAACTGAGTTCTTGCTCAGTTTCAGTTGGTATTCAAGATTGAAGATGAAGATGAGAAATTTGCCAGGTCCAAGAAGGTTCAGAGTCCATCATATACAACAGCGGTGGAGTTGTTGAGATCAGTCTTCAAGTGGGAGATTGTTGGTTGTGGAGCCTGATTATCTTCCTGATTCAGAGGTATTTGCTTTCAGCTGTGTCTATACCCCATGAAGTATTTACACCCTAGAAGTATGTACACTCTTCCACGTGGGGGAGTGCAGAGGGGGGGTACCCCCTCTGCGAGGTCCAGGGGTTCCATCCCCCCGGCTGGGGGGTCTGGGGGCAAAGCCCCCGAAGCAAAAATTGCCTTACAAAAGTATATTGTAATTTCATTGTAAATCTGAACCGTTCATTATAAGGTCGCAGATCTAATGGTAGAGATTATGTTGGGGTTTTTTTCCCTAGAAGGCAACCCTCTTTTATGAGGGAAATGTATTGTGGCTATGTATGAGGGTGAAATATTGTATTATGAGAGAGAAGACTGTGAGAGAAAGAAGAGGAAGTTACAACGGGTTTTGTTGTAGGTTTTATCCCTTCATTTTGCTGGATAATAATAAAGGAAGGACCTGGCAATTTCTTTGGTGGACGTAGCCCACACTGGGTGAACCACGTAAATCTGTGTCTCTCTTGTATTGTGTGTCTTCTGTGTTTTGTTTCTGCATTTGTTTTATTTTATTGCTCCGCGGTCCTGTTTTCTAACACCAAGTTTGGGGCCAAACCACATGGAGAGAGAAGTAGTGAGAAGAAGAGAGATATGAGAAAAGTGAAGTTCTTTCCTTGTAATAAGATGAGGCACTATGTTGGACAATGTCAAAACATGAAGAAGAAGAAGGGTGGTACAACAACAACAACAAAGGAGGCGGAGTTCTAGGAACAATTTGAGAGGGAGTGTGCCTTCCTTATTTGTTTCACTTTAGTTGAGACAACACCCAGTATCTAGTACATAGACAACGGGGCTTCAAGCCACATGATTGGTGTGAGGGAGAATTTTAATGATCTTATATATACAGAGGTCTAGATGCACATTTCTCTTGGAGATGACACCTTATTCATAATTGTTGGGTGTGGCATAGTTACCTTTCAAAGAGATGGCTTGCCACCTATTTCATTCAAGGATGTTCTCTAAGTCCCTAGGATGAAAAAGAATATAATTTTAGTTTCAACCCTCTAGGATAGGGGTATTGAGGTTTCCTTTAGAGGGATAGAGGAACTCATACACCCTAAGGGGTATTGTCTCACCTCAAGATAGGTGATTAGAGTGAGGGATGGGAAACTCTTAAAATTTCTTTTTCATCCACTTCATGCTTTGACAGCGAGTAGTGACAACAACAGTCAGTTATGTGAGTTATGGAATCAAAGTATGGCTCACCTTCATCATGAGGCTCTTGGAGGACTAGGATAGGTTTTGACAAGAGTTCCATAGCTTAGTTCAAAGCATCAGGATGTGTGCATAAAGTGTGTGCTTGGTAAGTTTACCAAGGCTTCTTTTCCCAACAGTGACACCAGGTCAGCTAGAATCAGGTCTGTGTGTGTGGCCCTATGTCTTGAGCATCCTTGAGTGGTCATGAGTAATATTTCACATTCAATGATGACTACTCCAAGAATACCTGGATCTATTTCCTGAATACCAAGAGTGAGGTATTCAAGAGGTTCCAAGAGTTCAAAGCTCTTGTGGAGAACTAGACAAGAAAGAGGATCAATATATTGCGGTCAGATAATGGAGGTGAGTATTCCTCCAGTGAGTTTGTAGACTTGTGTACCTGTGATGGTATTAGAAGACAGATGACCATGCATTAAAACCCCTCGCAGAATGGGTTTTCCTAGAGGATGAACAAGGAAATCACAAGTGTAGCGATATCTATGTTGCATGATCAGAGTTTGCCTCTATACCTATGGGCAGAGGTGTGTGTTGTTGTAGTTTATCTATAGAATAGGAGTCCCCATAGGATTTTGTTGAAGATGACTCTTGATGAGTCCTTCATTGGTAGGAGGCCTGATGTCAAGCACATTAGGATTTTTGGTTGCTTGACTTATTCTCATGTCCCCTCAGAGAGGAGGAAAAAACTAGACCCCATATCCCAGCAGGGGATTCTAGTTGGATACTCCAAGGTCTCCAAAGCCTACCAGATTTACATTCCATCACTGCAGAGAGTGGTGGTGAGCATATATGTTATATTTGAGGAGGGTATGGATTTTTAGAGATCTCTCGAGTTGAGAGTTAGTGTTGAGGATGATGGAGAGGCACAAATTGATGTCTTAGAGGGAGCATAGCCTCAAGTTTCTAGTACACCAGTTTTAGGGGTGACAGGGTCACCTTGCACAACTTTAGGTTCATAGTCACAGGGGATTTAGGTAGAGGTTGTAGAGGATTCAAGATCACAGAGTGTTGGGATCGGGTATGAGGAAGATACTCTTGGGTAGGGAGATCTTACTTCTCCTTTGACTACTACAAGGAAGAGGAAACCGAGATGGTTTCAAGAGACCTTGAGGAAATCCAAGGAGAACGTAGGAGAGCTCAAGAGACAATTCAGAGAGAGAAAAGCACCAGAGAGGATTAGTTCTTATTTGGAAATGGTGACCAATATCTCAGATACAGAGCCACAAACATTTGTGTAGGCAATTGACCAGCAGGTTTGGAGAGAGGCCATGCTAGAGGAGTATGACTCCATTATGCATAATGATGTTTGGGAGGTGGTTCTGAGGCTAGTGGGGAAGTCAATTGTGACTTCCATATGGTTGTACAAAACCAAGTACGCTGCAAATGGAAACATAGAGAAATGCAAGGCCCAATTTGTGGTGCGAGGAGTCTCTCAGATAAAGGGAGTTGATGATGATGAGACTTTCACACCAGTTACAAGATACACCTCGATCAAGAGTATTATTTCCATAGTGACAGAGATGGGTTGGAGGATACATCAGATGGATGTAAAGACCGCATTTCTTAATGGATTTATAGAGGAGGAGGTGTACATTGAGCAACCACTGGGTTTTGAGGTGAGTGAGAGGGAGTCTCACGTTTGCCTTTTGAGAAAGGAACTATATGGTCTGAAGCAAGCTCTCAGAGATTGGTATTCATGTATTGAAACATACTTTCTTTAGATGGGTTTTGAGAAGGGCGATGTTGATCCTAAAATCTATTACATCATTAGAGGTTAGGATATGCTCATTCTCATTTTGTATATGGATGAATTGTTCATCACAAGTGCAGAGGATATCATAGTTGAGTGCAAGTTGGGACTTGCATTAGAGTTTAAGATGAGTGACATCGAGTTGATGCACTATTTTTTGGGTATGGAGGTATGGTAGGAGGAGGGTCACATATTTCTCAGGAAGGGGAAGTATGTTGCAGACATATTGAGCAGATTTCAGATGGAGGATTGTAGGCCCATGTCTACACCCATGGTCACCAAATGGAAGAAGCTTGGTGATTCATATTTCTAGTTGGTGGATGCTACAGTTTATAGATAGTTGATCATTTCACTGATGTATCTAGTCAACACTCGACCATATATTTGTTTTGTCGTGAACAATCTTAGCCTGCATATGGTAGAGTCGAGGAGTGTTCACTAGATTTGGGGAAAAAATGTGTTGAGGTACATTGCAGGGTTAGTTGATTATGGCCTAGACTATATCATAGGTGATGGAGTCAGTTTGGTTAGCTACACAAACTCAAACTAGGTAGGATGTGCTACTAATAGGAAGAGAACCTCAGGGTTTTGTTTTGGTTTGGGGTGAAGACTTATTTCCTAATTCATCCAAAAACAAAAGTTAGTTTCTTTGAGTTCCATCAAGTTAGATTATAAGGCGGCCAGTCAGGCCATTTGCGAGGCCATTTGGCTTCGTAAGATGCTGGTAGGTTTATTTGGTCAGGAGTTGCCTCCGACCATCATTTACTACGATAATCAGAGTTGTATCAAACTCTTTGAGAATCTAGTTTTCCATGACATGTTAAAGCATATTGAGATCATATATCACTTCATCAGAGATTGGGTTCAATGATGGGCAGTACAATTGCAGTATATATCGACGGACGATCATATTGTGGATATTATCACCAAGGCCCTACCAAGGTGAAAACATGTCTACTTTAGAGACAAGATGGGCTTGGTGAGAAACACTTTCCTCGATAAGAGGGAGTGTTGATATTTGTGTACCTTGGGAAGTGGTCCCCTTGCATTTTTGAGCCTCTAAACACAAGTGGAAAATACTTTGGTACTATGTACCTTGTACTTTATGTCTAATTTCACTTTGACTTAGGAGTTTTAAGTCAAAAGTGAAATTAGTCACTTTTAGCCAAAAGTGACAATTAATTCACAAAGTGGGTGAATTAATAAACATAAAGTGAACTTAGGGAACTTAACCCAAAGTGGGTTTGTGAGTGAGATTATTTTGGGATGATCGCAACCTTTGATTAGAGATGGGATGGTGAGATATCAACCATCCATCTTCTAGGTTTCCTTGTGGAGGTTCAAGAGGGGTGCATAGGGCCAAGAGAGGTTTCATTGTTCACTTGATCACCTTGAGAGTTTGGTGAGGAGAAGAGAAGTGAAAAAGGAGGGTTTGGAGCAGATTTCTTGGGAAAATTTGTTCATGGAAGGTGCAAGGAAGCTTGGAGCTTCATTTATTTGTGTGTGAGTGTATTTACTAGTGGGAGGGCACACTCTTGGAGTGAGGGCACAAGCTAGCAGGTACCATTTGGAGTGGAGCATTCTTGGATCTGGTTTGTGGGTTTTCCAGGGCACATACAAAGGGAATTTTTTGTGCAAGGGTTCTTCAATCATCAAAGGGAAAGAACAAAGGCACAGAGGATCTTCAAGCTCATAAGGAAGAAAGGGGGCATGCTCTTCTAAGGGTGCATATCTCAAGGAACCACTTGAAAATCTCGAGAGGAGCTTGCAAAGAGTTAAGGTTCCTTTGTATTTATATTCCTTGTTGTATTTATTTCTTTAAGCACTCCATATATATACATCTATCTCAAACTGGTTTTCCCCAGGGGGGTTTTGTCCAGGGTCACGTTGAACAAAAATTGTTGTGTTCATTTCATGTATGCTAGAGTGTAGAACAACATTATTTTAGTTGTAAATATCTAAGAGGTGTGTTACATATTTATGGTATGCATGTGTTAACCTATTTGTCTCTAAAACTACATGCTAGAGCACCTTAAAAGGCTATGTAACCATAATAGAACAACATTAAAGTTCTTGAATAGTTTGTTGTTCTAAAACAACAATGAATACAGTTGTGATAGAAGAAACTTAGAGCCAACTTGAATTCAAAGACAAACCTAGTTAGCATCCTGTTAGGACCTTGTTATCCCCGTTTTCTAGGGATAACTAGGAGATCATGTCTCTAGGCCCACAAGTCCTAGACATGGAGTATCGAGAGAAGGATTTACTTGAGCATGGCCCTGGAGGGCCCTTCCTTCTTCTTCTTCACCAGACTTTTCCTGTAAGCAGTAGCAGCTTCCATCACCATCGGCTTGGACCTGCATCAAAGAAGACTCTTGCTCCATGAGGTAATTGGTCCAAGTTATCATGGTATGTGTCATGTTTGATCATTATAACCTTCTTATATATGCATCAGGTTCCTTACATTTCTGATAATTGCTTGGATCTTACACTAATCCACTTGACCATTGTTGGAGGGATTAACCGGGTGACCTAGCAAGCTTGTGTTCATGGGTTTTGGTTAGCCACCAGGGGGGGTTTGCAGAGCCACCGTCCACTCCCACCATTCTACCATTTTACATCTTATTTCCCACACATCCATCCCATTCCCCTAGTCCGACCATTACGATGACCTTTTGAGGGTTACACTTTGTTCTGTGGGAAGAAGCGGCTAAAGGCCCAGGGGGTAAAAGTAGCTGGTAAAAGATAAAAGCCATAGGAAATAAAACCTAGAGATGCTTTGCCCAGGGATCCCCGAGAAGGAAATAAAAGGCCTCTCGATAAGAAACTAAAGGGGACCTAAGAAAAATAATAAAACAAGACCTAACCAAGAGGTTGGGAGGTCTCATCACAAGCCGGCCCATTATGTTCATAGGTATCTAGCAGTATGACATTTCTATTATCTGGTCACCATGCCAGGGCAATGACCTTTGGTTGCATGGACAAGGGAAAGGGGGTCTCATCACGAGCCAGCCTTGTCATTTCTGCAAAAATACCAGTGGGTAACACTGTCAGCTCTGGTCGCCACGCCAAGGCAGTGTCCTCTGGTCAAACCTTGAAGTAAAAAAGAAAGAAAAGCAATAAATAAAGAATAAGGCAATAAAGGGGCTTGGAAAAAGTATATCCATGACGGCTACAACTCACCTCCTACAAAGGCACCCACGGACAACACCTGCCCTTGGTATTACTATGACTGGACATCCATAGACCATATCACCTCATGAACATGGCTTGAATAATCCTCTATGGAAACTTTCCTTTTCTTGTGGATATTAGCCCAATAGGTTGTCCTGTTTGTTTCTTCGAATTTGTATAGTATATATGTGTAATGTCTTTGAGCTCTTAAAGGATATGCTAGGGATTTCATGCATGTATTTGATAAATTTAATGATGAAATATGATTGACATTGCCATAATCCTGAGAACTGATGAGCCCATGGAGGGCGTAGTTTTTGATGTGCAGGACCATGCCCGACGGACAGGTACCAAAGTACCGGTACACATGGGGATATGATTAGCTCGGTCCTCCATGGGGCTGAAGATCCTGTCAGATGGTTGTTGGGATGGCAGAGATAGGACAACGTTGAGATGAGCCATTGCACGAGAAGACAGAAGGACGTTCTACCATGACACTTTGGCAGAGCCCGGCCTAGGGGGGATCACCCACTGCAGATGGGGCGTTGAATTTTTGATGGACAGGACGTCACCTGAGAGAGCTGGACGTTGTATGGAGTGTGTGGCAGGGCGCTGAGGTCATTTGGCATGTGTGGCAGCTTGGAGGATCCCTAGAAGGGCCAACGTTTGGCTTCCTGGATGCTGAGCTTGCCCAAAAAGGGCCAACGTCTCCCTCAGAAGGGCTTGACATCCCCCTTTTAGCTCATTTTATGACATCTTTTTAGCATTTAATGTAAAACAATGTAAATTTTAAAGGTCATCCTTCTCGACTGTTTTAATGACCTATTTTTAAATTAAAGGTCATAAGATTGATATAAATAGAGGACGTTGCCTCTCATTTTACCATAACACAACACACTCTCTTGTGAGAGATATACTTTTGTCTTTTGTCTCGGTATTTTGGCTCTTGTAAGTGAGGCGCAACTCTTGTGGAGGATTATTCTTGGAATTTTTATGGTGTTTCTCTCATTGGCTGGTTTACAACTAGGGTTTGATGAGCATTCTTCATGATTTGTAAGTGTATTTTTCATGCAAAACTTCTTGAATGAATGGTTGTAGGTTAAATCTCTTACATTTTTTATTTTATTTCTATTATATTGCTTAATCTTGAAACCCTAGGTAGCAAGCACACAAGTAGGTCCTTGCTATATATCCTCGTGCTAGAGAAAATTCTTTAGCCATTGATTAAGGAAGATATATCCTAGCCGTTGCTAGACTAATCATCCTTTTTCATAAGTTGAAGAAAGAAGACGTCCTAGGCCTAGTTGATTCTACACCTAGGGTTTTGACTTTTTAGGGTTTGAAGGGCCTTGCTCTTGCAACACCTTTCTCCCTTAGATTTGTGTTTTAAAGCTAGCCATTTTGCCAAGAATTTTTAAAGAAAGAGGGATGAGCATGAGGCCTTGCTTAAGCAACATCGGAATGAGCCTTCTCCACTTAGGGTTTTGATTCTAGGGCCCTGCCATTGCAACACCTTAGAACCTAAATCTCTAGTCCATAGATTTTGATCCTCCCGAGATCTTGCCCTTGCTTTTGACTCCAGAATACCCTAAGGCACTGGTTTTTCTCTCCAACATTGAGCTTGTTGTGCCAAAACAATCTTTCAAAAATCTTAAATTTGAACCCTAACTAACCCTAACGTCTACTAACCTAGAAATTGATTATGACATCATGCCTTATTTGAGCCTTTGGTTGATAGAAAACACTACGGCTAGGTCATCCCATGATAGACATTGATGTATTGATAATTTTCATTGGCCAAATTTCAAAACGTTGACCTCCTTGTCTATCATACTAACCCTAAAGGAAAGCTAACGTCATCTCTAGCATAGTGACGCAACAATAGTATGTGAGAATTTAATGATATTTAATGCATTGAGTTAATTCAAGGATTAATTGTTTTCATTGGATGTTATATCATTCTGGTATTTATTGACAAGTGATATTATATGCCATTGTCATTATTGCAAACATTGACTTCATCAATATTTACTACTGATTATGCTCATGTACCTTAAATATTGATAGTCATTAATTTATGAAGTACTAACCATTGTTGCACATATTAGTTTCATTGTTGTCTTGTCTTGAAAGCAGGTGCTTTCTTTGGTTGTTCTTCAATTGAATATCTTCTTTGTGGTAATTTGTGAAAGGGAAACTATCCTTAATCCTTTAAACCTTTTCCTTTCAAAACCCCAGATTGCCAGGGACGTCTCCCTTGGGCCTAGCCACCCTAAATAGAAAGAGACCCCCATCGAGGTGATAGTGGGTGGGGAAGCTCCTGTTACGCTAGTTTGATTCTTATCATCCAGCTACTTGACCTAAAATACAAACTAAGCGATAACATTTTGGTGCCGTTGTGGGGGAACACTGAGTTAATCTTCCTCAACGACAAATCCTTTGGTAATCCTTGCCTCAAAGACCTTTCTCTTACAAGCTTACCTGATGACTCCACTAGACCTTATTCCCCCTATTCTTTGGTAGTTTCAAGAGAACTATCTGGCGACTCCACTGATATTTCTTAGGATGCCACACTACCTTTTGTGATATCTTCAAATTATGGGATCATGACACACTGGGAACAAATGTATCCAAGTATTGATTTCAGAAGTTTTCAAGGATACCCAAATTACTTTGATAATAAATGGCTAGACAACTCTCCAATGTTTTTGGGGCTCCCAGCTCCTCACATAGTAAATTTTTTGGAGCATTTGAGCGAGATAAAGTTGGGGGGAGAGGATGCTCTTATAAATTTGTTTTTGCTCACCCTTCCATCCCACTTACAAAAACGTTTTAAGAGTTGTTGCAAGGACAGGGGTATATCATCTTTCATACACCTCATCAGTAGGTTTATAGATATTACTAAGCCAGATTGTTAAACGTATGAAGATGTCCTTCAAAACCTCATGGTAACCTTACACCACAAAGGATTCACCACTGAGATTGTAGGAAATCTCAGAAGAGCTTATCATGATCAATACCAAGAATCCTCTGATATAAGGGATGAGGTTTATGAAGACCATTATCAACCCCTTGAAAAGGAGCGAGATCTCTCCCATAATCCAATAGAATGCAACGAAGATGTGACCAGAAACGTGAATTATGAGGATGAAGCACCAGTGATCGCTCCTCAATCTGATGAAGCTCTCCAAGATCCTGTCACTCTTGCACAAGATGAAGAGAATGAGGTAAATCATTTTGATTCTTTTGATGATACCTTATTCTATGACTCAGAGAATGAAGAAGAAGTAGAACCCTTGGATGAGCCAGATCCCCTATATCTCAAGAATGAAGATGTAGAGGCAGATCTTCCACCTAATGATACTATCCAAATACTTGAAGCTCTTGCACAGGAAGGATTAAGCGAGGTAAATTATTCCCCCTTCCAAGTTTCTAGAGGTTCTTTGCCTTATGACATAGAGAGTGGAGAAGTATTGGATGTTTTGACTCCTCCATGTTATGATACTGATATTGAAATAGCTAATTTCGATGAGTTCATACATGTTGGGAGACATAGGTGGGATGCATTTATTTATGATACAAATCCCATCTATGACACAAAAAGTCATCTTCAGACATTGCCCTTGCAATTACCACAACAGATTACTTTTGACCAGTGGCAACAAGAAGATGAGGTATTTACCCATACCATCCAAAGGACCAAGGATGTCCAAGTACCTTATATTCCTGATGATTTTTGGTCATACCTTGAGGACTATGATGACTGTTCTTCTAAGCATTTGGACTTATTTTGTGAAGATGATTTTCAATCACCTATCTGCTTAGATTTTGATACAAGTGAGAACATTGTTTGCCTAAGGAGAGTCTCTCATGGCTTTTCACTCTAGCCACCTGTTGTTACTTTACCATGCATGTCCATTAAAGGTGTGCTTGGGAAGTATATTTTTAATGTTGATCTTCCCTTTAGGTAGACCTTGAACTCCAAGGGTTGGTTGGGTACTGTGTGTTTCAGTCAATTTTTCAAATTTCCCTTTTTAGTTTGCCAATCGTCTACTAGATCTTTGTCGATCCCTTCTTTGATTTCAGGGCGTGAGGATGTCCTAGGTAACCAGTTTATAGGTCCTTTGAGTCAGTTTTCTAAACCTTGCATTTTTCATGACCCTTTCTTGAAGTGGATTGAGCACTTTCCTCAGAGGTGGACTTGGCAATATTTTATCCCTCCCACCAGCCTCCATGAGTTAGATTCTGACCTTTCCAATGATATGATATACATTGTAACTCATGCCATTTTTGTGCTTGACTTATCACTGTTCTGGTTTATGATGAAGAACAAAGGAAGGTATCAAGGAATGTTATTGGATTGGCTTCACTAGTTGTTTGACTATACCAACATGCAGCCAACAGGTAAGTATAGATAAGAGTTTCATTTTCTATCTTCATTTATGATTACCATATGTATACATGTATTATTTTCCGGGGTGGCTATACCACCCCACCTTTTGTCATTGATGCTTTCTTGTCAAGTGTGAGCAGGTCTGCAGGTTTATTCCAGAGATGTTGAGGTTCTCATGTGCTCTATGGTGAGCACATGTCCCTGAGTTGGAGCCAGATGTTATCCCCGTTTTCTAGGGATAAATAGGTAATCATTTCTCGAGGCCCACAACTCCTAGACATGGAGTACCGAGAGAAGGATTTACTTGAGCATGGCTCTGCAGGGCCTGTCCTTCTTCTTCTTCTTCACCAGACTTGTCCTATTAGCAGCAACAGCTTCCATCACCATCGAATTGGACCTGCATCAGAGAAGACTCTTTCTCCATGAGGTAATTGGTCCAAGGTATCATGGTATGTGTCATGTTTGATTGTTATAACCTTCTTATATATGAATTAGGTTCCTTACATTTCTGATAACTGCTTGGATCTTACACTAATCCACTTGACCATTGTTGGAGGGATTAACTGGGTGACCTAGCAAGATTGTGTTCATGGGTTTTGGTTAGCCACCAGGGGGGGTTTGCAGAGCCATCGTCCACTCCCACCATTCTATCATTTTACATCTTATCTCCCACACATCCATCCCATTCTCCTAGTCCAACCATTAGGATGACCTTTTGATGGTTACACTTTGTCTTGTGGGAAGAAGGGGCTAAAGGCCCAGGGGGTAAAATCAGCTGGTAAAAGATAAAATCCATAGGAAATAAAACCTAGATATGCTTTGCCCAGGGATCCCCGAGAAGGAAATAAAAGGCCTCTTAATAAGAAACTAAAGGGACCTTAAGAAAAATAATAAAACAAGACCTAACCAAGAGGATGGGAGGTCTCATCATGAGTCAGACCATTATGTTCATAGGTATCTAGCAGTATGACATTGCCATTATCTGGTCACCACGCCAGGGCAATGACCTTTGGTTGCATGGCCAAGGGAAAGGGGGTCTCATCACGAGCCAGCCTTATTATTTTTGTAAAAATACCAGTGGGTAACACTGTCATCTCTGGTCACCATGCCAAGGCAGTGTCCTCTGGTCAGACCTTGAAGTAAAAAAGAAAGAAAAGCAATAAATAAAGAATAAGGCAATAAAGGGGCTTGGAAAAAGTGCATCCATGATGGGTACAACTCACCTCCTACAAATGCACCCACAGACAACAACTGCCCTTGGTCTTACTATGACTGGACATCGCTAGACCATATAACCTCATGAACATGGCTTGAATAATCCTCTATGGAAACTTTCCTTTTCTTGTGGATATTAGCCCAATAGGTTGTCCTGTATGTTTCCTCAAATTTGTATAGTAGATATGTGTAATGTCTTTGAGCTCTTAAAGGATATGCTAGGGACTTCATGCATGTATGTGATAAATTTAATGATGAAATATGATTGACATTGCCATAATCCCGAGGATTGATGAGCCCATGGAGGGCATAGTTTTTGATGTGCAGGACCATGACCGACGGATAGGTACCAGAGTACCGGTACACATGGGGATATGATTAGCTTGGACCTCCATGTGGCTGAAGAGCCCATCATATGGTTGTTGGGATGGCAGAGATAGGAAAATGTTGAGATGAGCCATTGCACGAGAAGACAGAAGGACGTTCCACGAGGACACTTTGGCAGAGCCAAGCCTAGGGGGGATCACCCATTGCAGTGGGGCATTGGATTTTTGATGGACAGGACGTCACCCGAGAGAGATGGACATTGTCTGTAGTGTGTGGCAGAGTGTTGAGGTCATTTGGCATGTGTGGCAGCTTGGAGGATCCCTAAAAGGGCCAACGTTTGGCTTCTTAGATGCTGAGCTTGCCCAAAAAGGGCCAACATCTCCCTCAGAAGGGCTTGACGTCCCCCTTTTAGCTCATTTTATGACATCTTTTTAGCATTTAATGTAAAACAGTGTAAATTTTAAAGGTCAGCCTTCTCGACTGTTTTAATGACCTATTTTTAAATTAAAGGTCATAAGATTGATATAAATAGAGGACGTTGCCTCTCATTTTAACATAACACAACTCACTCTCTTGTGAGAGATCTACTTTTGTCTTTTGTCTTGGTATTTTGGCTCTTGGAAGTGAGGCGCAACTCTTGTGGAGGATTATTCTTGGCATTTTTATGGTGTTTCTCTCATTGGAAGGTTTACAACTAGAGTTTGATGAGCATTCTTCATGATTTGTAAGTGTATTTTTCATGCAAAACTTATTGAATGAATGGTTGTAGGTTAAATCTCTTACATTTGTTATTGTATTGCTTTTATATTTCTTAATATTGAAATCCTAGGTAGAAAGCACACAAGTAGGTCCTTGTTATATGTCCCCATGCTAGAGAAACTTGTTTAGACATTGATTAAGGAAGATATAGCCTAATCGTTGCTACACTAATCATCCTTTTTCTGAGTTAGCATTTAAACATAAGTTGAAGAAAGAAGACGTCCTAGGCCTAGTTGATTCTACACCCAGGGTTTTGACTTTTTAGGGTTTGAAGGCCCTTGCTCTTGCAACACCTTTCTCCCTTAGATTTGTGTTTTAAAGCTAGCCGTTTTGCCAAGAATTTTTAAAGAAAGAGGGAGGAGCATGAGGCCTTGCTTAAGCAACACCAGAATGAGCCTTCTCCCCTTAGGGGTTTGATTCTAGGGCCCTGCCATTGAAAACCCTTAGAGCCTAACTCCCTAGTCTTTAGATTTTGATCATCCCAAGATCTTGCCCTTGCTTTTGACTCCATAATACCCTAAGGCACTGGTTTTTCTCTCCAACGTTGAGCTTTTTGTGCCAAAATCAAAACTCTTAAATTTGAAACCCTAACTAACCCTAACGTTTACTAACCTAGAAATTGATGATGACATCAGGCCTTATTTGAGCCTTTGGTTGATAGAAAACACTGCAGCTAGGTCATCCCATGATAGACATTGATGTATTGATAATTTTCATTGGCCATATTGCAAAACGTTGACCTCCTTGTCTATCATACTAACCCTAAAGGAAAGCTAATGTCATCACTAGCATAGTGACACAACAATAGTATGTGAGCATTTAATGATATTTAATGCATTGAGTTAATTCAAGGATTAATCGTTTTCATTGGATGCTATATCATTCTGGTATTTATTGAAAAGTGATATTATATGCCATTGTCATTATTGCAAACATTGACTTTGTCAATATTTACTGTTGATTATGCTCATGTACCTTAAATATTGATAGTCATTAATTTATGAAGTACTAACCATTGTTGCACATATTAGTTTCATTGTTGTCTTGTCTCACAAGCAGGTGCTTTCTTTGGTTGTTCTTCAATTGAATATCTTTTTGGCGGTAATCTGTGAAAGGGAAACTATCCTTAATCCTTTAAACCTTTTCCTTTCTGTTATCACCCCATAATTTATGGGAATCATCTTATGCCTTGGATATTATTGATTATCTGTATCTAGTGTTTATTGCAAAATTTATTTTTCATTTTGCAAAAAAGAATAGTGGATTGGTTCGAACTGGTAAAAGCTTAACGCAGGTGGGCAAAGACAAAGTTGGTTTGTTCGCCAAAATTTGGTGAAGTTGGCGAAAAATTAAAAATGGCCCCTCGGCCTTTGCATTTATGTAGAAGTTTTATGGATAAATGAGCAAAAATTTGCCCTCGGCCTGTGTGCAGGGTTTAGTTAGGTTTATCAAGATATTTTGACAAAAGTTTTGGCAAAAATACATTGGCCTCGGGCCAACCTCCTAAAGCTCAACAACACCAAGGTATGAGCATCGTCCAATACACCTGCAGCAAACACAAACCAAAGTCAACGCCAACCCCAAAGCCCAAGCCTCGGGCTCATCACTTGACATAACATTGAACTGTTGGGTTATTTAAACACTGGTTTATTCAAATGCTAAAAGTTGAGTCTGCCACATGCATGTGGGATATCCCCTGCAGAAGATCAAAAAATATATAAAACTCAATTTTGAAACCCCACACCAGTTGTTGAAAAGGTTTAAAGGTGTCCAACACAAGGAGCACACGTGCATGGAAGGTTATGAAAGTGTTATGAAAGTGCAGGTGTTGAAAGTGTTATTTATCGAGATTTGCAGGTGTCAAGGAGAGAGCATCAGGTCCTCAGTTTCATTTGTGACAACGTAGAAGTATGTTTTATGAAGATCGTTGGGATGGCGACCACCGCTTATGCTCGATCCTATATGGAAGATATGCAAGCCGAATAAACACGGCCTTCAGAAGCCAGCTGCCAGATCCACCCAAGTGAAATAGTTTGGGATGAAGATTTTATAAATAATATCTGCTAGCTCCGCCATTGGTTTTGTTTTTACATGTGAGAATGGGAAGTCTTCGGTTCTTCTATAAGTGAAGACATGGATGATGAAACAAATATGAAAAGGCTTAAAGATAGGTTAATGCTCATTATCATTAGTTGCAACAAGAGCCTGACCTAGAATGCACAGGAGGCCATGGAGAAGACCGTTAATTAGTTGAAGGAATTGTTGGATTTTCAATCTGTTTCTACAGAACTAGAGTCCAAGCTCCCGGCGAGTTGACTCGTCTCTAAATCAACTAACCTTCAATTGGTTT
>JASDQU010257405.1:0-15799 GCA_032191745.1 Picea mariana | reverse complement strand
TAGAAGTCTTTAAAGTTTAAACTATAATCACCCTATAACAAAAATGTGGGACAACACCAACCACACATAGGAGGCATGTGTTTATCCAACAAATTTGGTAATCCATAAAGCTACTTCACGAAAAGGGACTAGCAGGCGTAGTGTTTTATTTAGTAGGAATAATATTCGGTTAGGCCATTTTATACTTAAATATTATAGGCCTCCCATGTAGGCTTATAACATGAATCACTTTACTTTTCTTGTCATTTGATTTCAGCTAATATCCTGTAAGCAATGTGGTCAAAAACAAGAAAAATATCAACTAGTGTTACAAAATTCACATAAAAAAACTCAATAGGGTCATCAACTTGAAAAGTAAACAAAGATCACGGTAAAAAGGAGAAAATTTGACAAGCATAAACTTGAATTTGAAAAACTCAAAAAAAATTGAAAAACTTGGTGACTTAAAACTTTGAATTTTTTTTAAATGGAGGAAACATTTTGCAACATTGATATGAACATTCCCTCAAAAACATTATTGGTATTGATTGATAAATTTAAATCCATGCTTTCCCAAACAACAATTATGCTAGTCAAGATATAATGCTCACAAAGAAATCTTGTTTGTTTTTTCCCCTACCTTAGGTAAAATATGCTTCAAATATAAAGTTAGTTATCAACTCTCGTTTAACACCCCTAGGATTGAATTTGATGAAACCTTGATTAATGTCAATGCCTAGAGATTTCATTCTCAAGGCTTCTTTGTATACTTGTAGTAGAATTGGCTTGACAAACTCTCATGTGGCCTTATAGAACACACATATGAAACCATTAGGATTAGGGATTTTTCTTTTGACATTTCACCAAGGACAACGGTTAGCTAATCTAAAGATAAGGTTTGATCACATGCCTTCTTTTTTCTTCTTGTTTCCTTGGCTTGATCGACATCAACACATTTTTGCATGGTCACCTGTCCATCCGCCATAAGTGTTTGAGCCTAAAGGATTTTCATGTAGTGTGACACACATTCCCTCTCAATCCCTTGGTTTATACTAGTTTGACCAGTTGTAGTTTTAAGGGCCAACAACTACACTCTTGTTTCTTTGATATATAGGGATTTGAAGAAAGACTTTGTGGATCTATCCATGCCTTGAGCCAATTGAGAGGATCTTGACATCAATCTATTTAGGCTTAATGGATTTCTTCTACTCATGAGAGGTAGCACAATATAACACCATACTTGTTTTGCTTGATCAAAGAAATTGGGCTAGAGAGATTAAAGACAATTATTCAAATTCTTCTTTAATAACCCAATTATGATTATGCTGGAGAATTCCGATGTATGGTCCATAGCCCCTTAAAAAGGCCAAAATGAGAGAGATGGCATCATTTCACCAAGCTAAATTCACATGTTATCTGCAAGGGACCTCAACAATGAGTTCCACATAATATTAATGAATGGAAGACATCACAAGATTTTAAACTGGGAAACATTCATGATATATCAAGTCTTGTGCATGCACATCTTTTGAACACCCCACAAGATGATAAACCAAATCCATTGATGGTAAGAGAGTGTGGTTGTGGCATTCCTTGCACATGCTTGTCAATAGAGGAATCAAAGTAGAAGGCCTTTTGTTCAGATAGCATGGCTCTATCCAATCTCTGCAAAATTATTTCATGTTCCTTACAAAATTGATATAGTTAAACCGCAAGTTAGAGGTTTGGTGTTGATACGTCCTTCTCATCATATGGGATTCATCATTTTAATAGGAAATGCTCCTTTATCCCCTGTATTTTCTGTTGATTAATTGGGTTGGTTGTCATTGATGTCAACCCTTGAAGAAAGTTCGGTAGCGAATTCAGGTAGCACAAAGGTTTGGGTAATGGACCCAAGTTTGTTTGATGTATAATGGTATGATTTTTGATATATTTGCAGGTAAGACTATTCTATATGGATAATACATGTCATGCCATTTATGTTGGTATGTGGAACGTCACATAACTCCTCACGGTTTGAGAGTTATGGCCTTACGAAGTTAGAGGACCCTCATTTGTTGGCTTAAAGCCCCAAAAGGTCAAAGAAGTCAAAGTGCTTGCAAAGAAGAAATTATTTAAATAAAAAGTGAAGTGACAAAATCAAAGAGGATTATTTAAATAAAAAGTGAAGTGACAAAGTCAAAGAGGATTATTTAAATAATAGAATGAAGTGACAAAGTCAAAGATAATTATTTAAATAATAAAGTGAACTAACAAAGTCAAAGATGATTATTTAAATAATAAAGTGAAGTGACAGAGTCAAGGAGGATTATTTAAATAATAAAGTAAATGGAGAACTTTCTAATTATGGAAAGTGGTTATAAGAAGTTTAACTCTAAAATGAAGAAAATGGGTTAAGTGGTCAAGTGGCTATTGGATACATGGACAAGTGGCAAATTGGACAAAGTTGGACATAGGTGATTATGTGTACAAAGTGACTATGTGGACAAAGTGGCCTAGAAGATGCTTATAAGAAAGCTACTTGGAGAGTATAAATAAGAGACAAGACTCTCTCATTTTAATCACACTTGAGCATATTGAATATCTACAGGTGACTGAGGTAACCAAAAGATATCTAAGCCGAATTTCAAAGGGAAGGTGAAGTAAAGAAGGCCGAAATTCAAGGGAGGATAAATTATTTTGATGATGTTTTCTAAGGTATGTTATTTACAGGTCATCTCACCATTTTCGCAATAACGTTTTTTATAGAATGATTCAGACCGCGAAATTGGGAGGCCATTGAGGAAACATATCCAAGTAGCTTTAGTACAAATTTCAACTTGTGGGTCATTGTATTTTTGGAGTTACACTCCGTGGAAAATAGGGTTTGTGGCTAGTCCTGAAACTAGTCTAAAACATGTGTTTTGGGTAAAAACGTCATAACTTCTTCATAACATATCCAAATTCAGTAAGACAAAGTATGTTGGTTAGAGTATAGTCTATAGTATTCTTTATACAATTTTCATATCCATACAACAAACATTCTGTGTAGAGCACACTCTACAAGTTCTCTCTCTAGAATAAGCCATAATTCAACAAAGTATGCCATTTTTGCTATAACACCTTTTCTGAGAGGTTTTAAGTAATGGCACCTGAATAAATTGCATAAAACACACTGAAGAACATTGTGTACTATTTTCATATATTTATTCATTACAGGTACATAGTTATGATTATTTCAAGTTAGGGTTGTTGACTAATCCAAAACTAGTCATGTGAGACTAAAGTAAAGTTTGATGAAAATCCTAGTATTTTATTGTTAAAGTTAAGGAAGGTTTACAGGCATATGATCATATACATCAGGTCTATTACAGAGTTACAAATCAGACTTGGATGATGAAATTGATGAAGGTTTTTGGTTGAGGTTGAGGTATAGGTTGGTGCATGGTTGATGCATGTGTTTATGGTACACGTTGATTACAGGTTGAGGTATATGTTGATGCATGGTTGATGTATGGTTCAGATTATTGGTACAGGTTGTTTGGTGCAAGTTGATTGGTACAGGTTTACATCAGTATATCTCACAGTGATAGTATGATAATGGTTCTATCATTCTACTTATACGTCAGGGCGGTTGGACGGGGCAAAGACAAGTGGTTGTAGCCACCTTTCGGTTGTAGCCGGAGAACATAGGGGTTTGTAGCCTCATTTTGGTTGTAGCCATAGAATTTGAGAGTTGGAGCTTCCATCGGGTTGTAGCCTGAGAAACTAGGGGTTGTGTTAAGAACCAAAGATTGAATACAAAAGCACCACAACAGATATACAAGAACAATATGCAAAATCTCCTTTATTACTATCAAACTCTTGAGGTAGGGAAACAACGTACAATGGATCCTATTATGGAAGGGATTCTCTCCTATTCACTTGCCTCTTCAAGGGGGCATCCTCCTATTGAGCTACCGCTCCAAATACAATACTTCTCTTCATGTCCCATTACATTGCTTAAACCCCTTTATATAGTGCTACCATCACTTAAGAACATTCTAGAGGATAAACCTTCTAAGAAGTTCTCTTATATTTATTATATCTAACTACTCATTTATTATATATAACTACCATAGTGGGACTTATTTAATAATATAGTGGACCTAGTCCACCTTACATTGAATGACCTCCACTATTATCACTATGGGTCCTCTGGCCCCCCTACTACCTCTCTAGCTACCTTACATTCCATCCCCCTTATGAAAGCGTTGTCCTCAACGTTTGATGTACAACCATATACCATGGTCTCATGGATAAGTGTGGACCATAGTGTTGAAGTAGACTAGAGAACCAGGGTCCCATTGAGAAATGGAAGCCACCATGTTGAAGTAGTCCAATCGCCATTGTAAACCAAGGTCCCATGTCCAATTGCTCATGTGAACCCTACATGGAAGTTATCGACACCCAATAACCAACTGAAAACGATACTCCCAATACTGACACCTATCATGTGGATTCAAATAAGAATATCCATCCACATAGTGGGAGATGATCAAAGATGAATCTAGAAGGAACAATACTATTGTAGAATATGCAGGTTAGACACTGGTAAATAGCTCATGATGTGGGACATTGATGTTCTCTATAGAAGGGGGAGTAGAGTCATCAAATAAAATATGGAAGTGGTTGTCATCCCATAAATGACAACTATCCATATACCAATCATCGCAATTGGCCTCAAAATCATACCAACCATATATTTCTTTATTATATTCATCTTGGAGGTCCGCCATAAGAAATCTCTTCTGCATGTTATCCAATGAATCTTGAATACTATGAAAACTATCATTGAGGCCATCTACAAAACCATCAAATATGTTATTCAATGTGTCAAACAATTGGGCTTTGAATGCTTCAGTAATCTATAGAATTTCTTTGAGGGTTTGAGAATAAATAGACATCTGAGCACCCTATGAAAATTTATGAACTCTACAGTCCCGCCGCCGTCACGAAAAAAACCCCCAAAAAATAGAACAATAAATTACTGCAGAAAATCGCGGCATTTTCCGGAAAAACCTTGAAAAACTGTTGAATATAAAATGCTCTTAACTTCACTTCCCAGACTCCGTTTCAGCTGATATTTTTTTTTAAATTTGGTGAACTTGTGAGAGGAACTCAAATCTATAATTTGTTTGGGAAAATTCGGCATCCATCTGCTACAAAAATAAATAAAAAATCGCGTCGTCGTCCGCAAAAAAGCTTTGAAAAATTGCAGATTTTAAAACTTCAATATCTTGACTTCCTGGACTCCATTTCAAACGATTTTTTTTTTTTAAATTCGGTGTCTTTCTGAGAGGAACTCAGATCTACAACCTGTTTCTTCAAATTTTTTCACATAAATATACCAAAGAGTTCTGGGATGTCGCAACCCTCTTTTTTCTTCTCCGAAAAAAAAAATCTGCAAAAATAAAAAATATTTGCCCACAATGTCTGCCAAGGAAAGTTCTCTGACACCACTTGTTAAGAACCAAAGACTGAATACAAAATCACCACAACAGATATACAAGAATAATATGCAAAATCTCCTTTATTATTATCAAACCCTTGAGGTAGGGCAACACCGTACAATGGATCATATTATGGAAGGGATCCTCTCATGTTCACTTGCCTCTTCGAGGGTGCATCTTCCTATTGAGCTACCGCTCCAAATACAATACTTATCTTCATGTTCCATTACATTGCTTGAACCCCTTTATATAGTGCTATCATCACCTAAGAACATTCTAGATGAGGAATCTTCTAGAAGTAGAACCTTCTAAGAAGTTATCTTACATTTATTATATCTAACTACCCATTTATTATATCTAACTACCATTGTGGGTCTTATTTAATAATATAGTGGATCTAGTCCACCTTACATTGAATGAACTCCACTATTATCACTATGGGCCCTCTGGCCCCCCTACTACATCTCTAGCTACCTTACAAGTTGGAGCCTCCTTCAAGTTGCAGCTGGAAAACAAAGGAAGTTGGTGCTTTCAATGAATGTAATTATTCAAGACATATAAGAAAAAACATTTTGTGGTTTTCTCCCACTTTGGGTTTCCACGTAAAAACACCAATGTTCTAAGTATGATTATGATTGTTCATTTGTTCATTGGTTATTTACTCTGCAAATATTGGATGATAATGCGACATCGATATAACACTTGCATTATATGGTTAAAAATGATTAGATTTCTCTATTACTGATTCACCCCCCCTCTCAGTAATCTAACAAATGGTATCAGAGCAGATTCTTTCAGAAATCAGTTTAACCACTGAAAGGTATACCATGGAGAGCAACAACATGTATAAAAATGGAATACCACAGTTTGATGGACATAAATATGCATTTTGGAGCATAAGGATGAAGACATATACATATATACAGACACAAGGATTTGAAATTTGACAATCAATTGTAGATGGATACACAACACCAAAAATTTCGTCGACAAATGACAAAGCAGTGAAACTCAGTCAGAATAATTCCAAAGCCACAAATGCACTTCTGAATGGTCTTGGAGAATTGGTATTCACCAAAGTTGCACATTGTAAATCCACTAAAGAAATTTGCGACAAACTTCGAAATATTTATGAAGGAGATTCAAAAGTCAAAGTAACGAAGCTTCAAACTTACATAGGTCAGTTCGAACAACTAAAGATGAAGGAAGATGAGAATATTGCATCTTACTTTTTACGAGTCAATGAAACAGTAAATGCAATATTGGAATTAGGAGAAGAAATCAAAAAATATGTAATTGTTCAAAAGGTACTAAGATCTCTTCCTATGAGATTTGAACCTAAGATATCAACACTAGAAGAAAGAGCAGATCTAAACTCAATAAGCATGGACGAACTACATGGAATCTTCACAGCATATGAAATGAGAACTGAACAGGAAAATCTAGATATAAAAGAAGCAGCCTTCAAAGCATCCAAAAGGTCAAAGCAAAAAGAAAAAGAACATAGCAACATCAGTGACATCTCGGAAGATGATGAAGAAGCGGTCAGGTATAAATGTAAGCTTCATTTGATTTGTTTTAATTGTGATGATATTGGTCATTTTGCTAACAAATGTAATCATAAGAAAAAGATAAATGATGAAGGTTACTCAAATAACAAACAAACATATA
Source organism: Picea mariana (assembly GCA_032191745.1). Classification (NCBI taxonomy): domain Eukaryota; kingdom Viridiplantae; phylum Streptophyta; class Pinopsida; order Pinales; family Pinaceae; genus Picea; species Picea mariana. Next base: position 8,678 of record JASDQU010257405.1, on the reverse strand, counting down.
AAGGAAAAACAACCACAAAGAAAGTTTTCAAGAAAAACTTATGCACCAAAGAATACATCTCATCATCAGATGAAGATGAAGTCAGTGACAGTGAGACATAAAGAGTTATATTCATGGTAGTAGAAGAATCTAATAAATAAGACTCCGAAAAAGAATATGAAGAGGTCGAAGAAGAATATGAAGAGACATAAGTTGACTACTGAGAAGAATTGTTGTGTGCCATAGAAGTTATCAGAAGAGAAAAGAAGAAAAACAAGAAACTACAAGTGGAACTAGACAAGAAAGAAGACACTCAAGAACTAGAACAAATAATCACAAATTTGAAGGTTCAAATTGAAGAAGATGAAAGAATTGAAGAAACATTCAAAGAACAGCTAGAAGGAAGAGACAAGATCATTGGAAATTTGGAAGCATAAATTGTCACATTAAGAAAGGATCTTTAAAAGAAAAATATGCAGAACAACTCAAAAGTTTTGAATGACATTATCAACAGTAAAAAACCTCATCATGACAAGTCTGGACTTGGATACAATTACATAGAAAATGGATCAAGCTCCAAAACAACAGAACAAGAAACATATCCAAAAATCTATGCAGAAACAATCAAAGGGGATATGAAGGTCTACAAAGAAAATTACATGGACACTCCTCCACCGAGAAGATTCAGTTTTCAGAATCAACGACCGACAGAAACAGATAGGCCTTAGGAAGAAGACGGATTCATAAGAGTACCTCATTTCAGAATATCTTCAACTCCCATGCATCAAACTATCTTTTTTGGTTTATGTTATGCATGTAATAATTTTGGACATAAAGTTATGAATTGCAGAGCTAACAACATGAACATAAACAACTTTGAAAGTCATACACAAAAGAGAATAAGTTACAACAAGTTTGAATCTTTGAGCATTGAAGTGGAATGCTCCAAATGTAACAACTTTGGACACATGGCCAAAGATTGTAGAATGACAGTCCCTCCTAGAGAACCACAACAGAACAACAATAGTTACAGACAAGAACCTCAGAAAAGGACATGGATAAGAAAACATAATCAGTATAGCAATGAAGAATGCACACTCGCTCTACAAGCTAAGCAGAAGAAACGTGGTTGGTATGTTGACAGTGGCTGTTCAAAATACATGAAAAGTGATAGAAACATGTTCCTTACATTAATAAAGGAAAGAGATGGATCAGTCTCATTCGGAAATGATGATTCAACTAAAATCATTGGAAAAAGCACAGTTAGAATTGGAAACAAGAATACCAAGGCAGAAAATGTTCTACTAGTAGAAGATATGAAATATAATCTTCTAAGTGCGAGTCAAATGTGTGACCAAGATCATAAAGTTACTTTTGATTCACAAAAGTGCGAGATAAGAAAATAAGGTTCAAGAAAATTGATTGCAACAACTACAAAAACTTAAAGCGACATATATGTATTAAGTGAAATTGGAAATGAAAAGTGTTTCCTAGGAAAGGAAGATGAAAGTGGGCTATGGCACAGAAGAATGAGTCACATACATTTTGATAATCTTATCAAAGTCAGCAAAAGAGAAACAGTTAGATAAATTCCCTAGATCACGAAACCAACCAACACTTTATGCAAACATTGTCAATAAGGAAAGAAAACAAAGACCAGGTTTAAATCAAAAGAATATTCAACAACAATACCACTAGAAATTGTGCATACTGATCTAGTTGGACCAACTACAACAAAGGGTTTAAAAGGTGATAAATACTTTATGTTATTAGTTGATGATTATACAAGAATGGCTGCAGTTTGCTTTCTCAGGAATAAGTCAGAAGTTTTTAAAAACTTCAAGGTCTACAAGGAAATGGTTGAAAATAAAATGGATTCAAAAATCAAATGATTGAGATTTGATAATGGATGAGAGTTGACTTCAAAGGAATTTATGGACTACTGCAGCAGGCATGGAATAAAAAAGACAATTCTTCGCTGTTAGGACACCTCAACATAATGGAGTTGTTGAAAGAAAGAACAAGACAATACAGGGAATGGCTTGAACAATGCTAATGGATTCCAAATTGACAGATATCTTCTGGACACAGACAATGCATACATCAGTTCACATTCAAAACATAGTAATGCTCAGAAACAACACTGACAAAACTGCCTACGAGCTATGGAAAGGAAGACCAATAATTGTGAAACACTTCATAGTTTTTGGAAGCAAATGCTACATCAAAAGAGAAGATGTCAGAATGAGAAAGTTTGACTCTTGTGTGGACAAATGAGTACTTGTTGGTTACTCAAGTATAAGAAAAACATACAAGTGTTACAACCTGAGATTGAACAAAGTTGTGGAAAACATCAACATAACAATTGATGAAAGAAGTAGACAGGAATTAAAAGAATGAGAAAATGAATAAATGGAACAACTTTACGAAGAAGAAGTAGAAGATGAAAAAGAATTAGAAGGAGAAGATGAAGAGGATTCAATAGAAGCAGAAGAGCAAGTTAAGCAAGTGTCTCCAAAGACACCTAGCAGACAAGTACAAAAGAATTATCATTCAGATCAGCTTATCGAAAACAAAGATGCAGGAGTTGAGACTAGAAGAAGAATCCGTTCACCAGATCAAACACACCTAACACTCTCATCTACGATTGAACCAACATGTTTTGAAGAGCTCAACAATGATGAATTTTGGAATAAAGCCATGGATGAAGAACTAGGTCAAATAGAGAAAAATGACACTTGGGAATTGGTTTCAAGACCAAAGGATAAGATTGTGATCAACACAAAGTGGATATACAAGAATAAATTGAATGAAGATGGACATGTTACAAGGAAAAAAAGCTAGATTGGTATGTAAAGGATATGCACAGGTTGAAGGAATCGACTTTGAAGAGACATTTTCCCCAGTTGCCAGAATGAAAGAAATCTAATTGCTTTTAGCTTATGCATGCTCCAAAAATATTAAAGTGTATCAGATGAACGTAAAATCAACTTTTCTAAATGGGGAACTTGAAGAAGAAGTCTACATTGAACAACCAGAAGGATTTCATTTGTAAGAGAACACATATTATGTGTGTAAATTAAAGAAGTCTTTGTATGGTCTAAAACATGTTCCTAGAGGTAGGCGCTAGCAGTTAATCAAGGGTCTAAACTTGGGAATTGACATTTCGGGTCTTGAAAGAATTTGGACCGTCCATTTGTAGAGGACATGTGGCGAGAGTTAGCCATTTCACTGACTCCTTGAAAGAAGTCAACGGAAGGAGTTCCTAGAACTTGCGAGTCGCGAGATCTCAACTTAATCCTAGTCATTGATTTAAGAGAGATCATGACAGTTAGATCACGGGGCTTGTGGGTCGTCGATCTAACCTGGATATGGACCATCCATCGAAGGAGACGCGTGGTGAGTGGTCAGAGTTCGGGGAAAGCTCCGAAATCCCGTGGGCCATTGGATCTCATAGAACAATGAAGGGATTAAGACTGAGTGTCTTTCAACACCTTAAGCTCAGGAGGGATAGTGACCGTCAGATCCAGATCAACGAGGGTCATTGATCTCATACACGAATTCCCATATCAAAATTTGGGGATTGGAGTGACAAGAGATTTGGAGTAGCTGCATTGTGAACTCCCGGTTCATGAAACTCCGAAAAGATCTGGACCATTGGATCTAAATCATCGAGGATCGTTGGATCTTGTACAAGAACTCGCGTATCGGAGTTCGGGGAATGGAGTGACCAGTGGTTTGGGTCACTGCATTTCGAACTCCCAATACAGCCAGGACTGTCGGATCAGGGGGAGATTCACAGTCGTCAATCTCATCGAAGGTAAGATTTCAGAATTCGGGGTTTGAAGAGTCTAAAGACTTGACTCTCTTACATTGCTGAGTCACGAAATGCGAAAGGCGCCTCTTGGTTTGGCCTGTGGTCATAACCAATGATCACATGGAGGTGGATAAGGGAAGAGCTAGCTTGCACTAGGCCCCCGTAGAAATTTGGGGATTCTGTCCCTCAAAGAAAAGATGAAATTTTTATTTTTTTCGTAGTGGGTATGTGATAGAATTCTACCAATTACCACAACTTTACACATGATATCATTTCCCATGTAAACTATTCCATCATCTATAGACTGGTAAGTAACAAACCAGTGTCTATGAAGACACATGTGATTTGAAGCATCGGAATCTAATAACCACTGTTGATCATGATGTGAACCAATACTAATTGATAAAACTTCATCAATCATACATGAACTTGTTGTTGAACCCGTTTCAGTTTCGTTTGCTTCCTTCGTCTCTTTTGGAGGGTCGTCTTTGGAGGCTTGTTGTCTCTTCCAACAATCCTTCTTCAGGTGTCCAGATTTGCCACAAAATCAACACTTAAGATTGCTCTTTCTGCCCTTCGACTTTGACCGAGAGAAATCCCTCTGAACCTGTCATCTTTCTTTAGGTCTGCCTCTAACCATCATCACCTCAGATGTAGAGGTTTCTGAATTGGATTTCTTCCTTGTTTCCTCAGACAGTAAAGCTCCAACAATAACATCAAACTCAATACTTTTTGTTGTGCTGAAACTAATAGAGGTAACAAAGTGATCCCATGACTCGAGCAAAGAACACAATAATGTAATCGCCTTATCTTCAGATTCAAATTTTAATCCCATGCTAGTCAACTGGACTAAAAGAGTATTAAAAGTATTTAAATGATCAGCTATTTTCGTACCTTCCTTCATGCGCAAACTATACAATTGTCTTTTCAGGAAGATCCTGTTCGTCAAGGATTTCATGATATACAAGATTTCCAGCTTCGTCCACAAACTGACTATTGTTTTTTTCAAGACAATGTTGAACAGAACATCATCGACCAAACACAAATGTCTGGCACATAGTGCTCTTGCATCGATCTCATCCCACTCTTCATCTAAAATGGTCGTGGGTTTCTTTGATTTTCCCAAAAATGCCTTCACCACGCCTTGTTGCACGAGCATATCGTGCATCTTAACCTTCCAGATCTCAAAATTGTTCTTGTCATTAAACTTCTCAATTTCGAATTTAGCACTTTGAGTTTTTTCCATTAGCAGAAGAAAAATTCCAAAAAACTTATGCTTATAAAACCAAGGCCCTTTAAAAAATGTGGAGAAATAATAGTATAAACTCCAAAAAGTTTAATAAAAAAAAAATTAATAAAAAACCTTTTACTAACCTCACCTTTTATTAAAAAATAAAAAATCACCTTTTTAATTCCTCCACCTTTTACATACTATATTTAATTCCAAATATAGTAAACCTTCATACCTTTCCATTTTCAAAAAAGAACCATACCTTTAATTTTTTCAAAAAGAAAAACATGTGAATGTTTCTTAAGGGATATCAACGCTTCTTCACTATGGATGGGGAGCGCTCGTGTTGGATCAATGCTCCCTCACTATGGATGGGGGAGCGCTAGCACTCTGTGATGTAGGAACTGGGTGTGCGAGTTTTCCGAAAAATAGAATTTCACAAGTGTGTGAGTGTCGATGCGCCTCTAACACTGCATAAGGAGCGCTGATGACTTTCTACTCAATTTCCACCTGCGACAACTACTCAATTCATCTTAGCTCCGATACCAATTGTCAGAATTGTGAATGCGGAAAACACAATTCACATATGATAATAAAAAATCACACATATAAGAAACACAAAGATTTCACATGGTTTACCGAAATGTTGGGCTACGTCCACCAAACATAGGTATCGATTGTCTTATTATTCAAATCATGGAAATTACAACAAACTTGCAAACTCTCTCATATCCTCTCTCACATCCTCCCCCTTCTCATTTGCCTCTACGAGCTTACATAAATTTATACAGAAAACTGATTATTAAATGCAATCTCATCCATATTCTAACTTGGTCTTATTAGTTACAACCAATGTTGAATAATATGATAAAAACTATATCCTTGGAAGAATTCTTTGTCACCAAGTTCAATAGAAATTACATGGACGATTGTTGATAGGGATGCTAGGGGGCCTATGTTAACACTGTGAATGAGGTAACATTCAGGTAGAAGTCAAACATTTATGTTGGTTTATATCAAATGCAGTTTTTTAATCAGTTATCTTGAATGTTTTTTAGAAGATTATTTTGAATGCTTGTTTAGAAGACTTGTGTTACAGTGAAATAAAATTAAAAAAAAATCTAAATGATAAAAGCCCAAATGAATGAGAGATTGATTGTCTAAGCTAAAATTCAACATATGTTTTATTTAATATTATTTTTTTTAGAGTTAAATATTGAGGTGTATATCAAATGTTGTTACTACTTATGAATTTTTTGGTAAGAATTCTATTACAGTGAGACAACTGAAATGATAAAAAACTAAATGATCCCCGAGGCAAATATCAATGAGGTTTCATGTTGCTTCGCCTCCCTCCTGCGGGATTTTCACTTGGCTCAACATGTTTGGAAGTCTCTCACCAAACAATATTCACCCTAACATATTCAACATAATTTATATCCTTAATCTTCTTATGAATATAGAAGAGGCAGTATTCAAGAAATCATCAAGGTTATAATCCCATACACTTTGATGTATATATATATGTATGTCTCATCTAATTGAAATCCATATCAATTTAGTCTATTCCCAGCCTCAAACCCTAAAACAAACTTGCTTTTGCAATATTGTGAATGCTTACAAAATCGATTAAGGAGAAGCTTGAACAAATGGGTATGTCAAAATAAGGGTTCCTGCTTCATAGACTAGTCGATTCAACTCAGCTACTATAATGGGGTATGAAAAACAGTTTGGCAAAAATTGAGCAAAATATATCATACATACCTGTGAGAAACATGAGCTCATACTTTCTCAACTATATAATATAGGAGGCTTCCAATGGCTTTTAAAATTACATCTTCATGAGATCAATATCATATCCCTTCTTTAGGAGTCAGCTGCATGTCATCTGTATTGGAACCACTCATATTTTTTTATTTATGTACGAGTTAAATTTGTTTGAGAAGCCCTAATTTCTACGAACAACATTCTCTAGAAATCCCTAATCTCCACCTAAGTAATTCTAACATAAGTACAATTCTCTTTGTGACCAAATCGATTATAGTTGTATAGAGGTGACCACCGTTTCAAAAATATTATGAATGAAAAGTTTATTGTTTTGAAAATCCCCATAATTGTAGTCAAAGATTTTGAAAGACTTTAATGGGTTCAATGAACTACTGATCAACGACCATCAATAAATTCCTTCAACTAACCAACTATGGCTTAACCATAAGGATTTCAGGTTTTGAGAGCATCAATCCAATCAAAATAATTCCTTTATTTTATACTACATTAGATATTGATTTGCTTTCAGTATATGCATGCATAAATACTTTTTGATAGATCAAAATTCCATTTTACGTATGATGGAAAATTTGTAAACTCATCTCTCAATGGTGAGATATCCCTATCATATCATTAAAGTGTTGATTGGAGCAAACCTTCCTCGCCCGGTTGAAAGTGAGAACCCGAGCCCACTATTATCTTTATTTCTTGCTCTTGAGGTGAGAAGACTTCCACCCATGAGGAGAAAACTAATTGCCTTTCATGATTGACACATATTACTATTACCTATTGTTAAGAAATAATTATAAAAAAATCAAAGTTGATTCAAAATGAAAATTCTGACCTATGGTTGTTGTTGATTTGCAGAGGAATAGAGATTAGATTATGTTGTTCCCATTCAACTAACTAATCTAAGCAAATTGTTTAGCTTTCAAAGTGTATATTTTCTCTTCTCTAAAGCTTGTAGGTTCAATAAGGATTATCGGTGCCACCAACGTACATGCCTACGAATTAGTAATCATATTCTAAGAATTAGTAATCGAATAAAATAGTCTACGTGTGTTTCAGTTCGGAATCAAAATGGTGACTTATTTTGATTAAATTATATTAAAAAGTTTCGATTTCGAACATCAGTAATTTAGGGTTTTACGGTTTTAAAGTGCTATTGCTCTATAGTAATTTTATTCTCCCTCTACTCTCGCTCACGCTGCTCACCCCAATGCGTCCATGGCGGCCATTACAACGAGGAAGGCCATGCTATCCATATGGAAGAAGATCTCACTTGCTCCTCAACACTCCTTTCACACTTGCAATGCCACTGCTGACATGCGCATTAAAACATTATGTGAGACCAACAGGCTTACAGAGGCCGTGGACACCTTCAAGCATCTGCTTCCAGATAAATCTGAACCCATCCCCACTCTCATCACCTGCAATGTTTTATTAAGTAGCCTAGTCCGACGGCATCGACATGAATCGACATTGTCTGTTTACAGACTTATAGTTGAAGCAGACATTGTTCCAGATCTCATCACTCTGAACATTGTCATCAATTGTCATTGTCAAACAGGTAGAATGGAAGAAGATCTCACTTGCTCCTCAATACTCCTTTCACACTTGCAATGCCACTGCTGACATGCGCATTAAAACATTATGTGAGACCAACAGGCTTACAGAGGCCGTGGACACCTTCAAGCATCTGCTTCCAGATAAATCTGAACCCATCCCCACTATCATCACCTGCAATGTTTTATTAAGTAGCCTAGTCCGACGGCATCGACATGAATCGGCATTGTCTGTTTACAGACTTATAGTTGAAGCAGACATTGTTCCAGATCTCATCACTCTGAACATTGTCATCAATTGTCATTGTCAAACAGGTAG
>JASDQU010257402.1:0-15833 GCA_032191745.1 Picea mariana | reverse complement strand
AAATCATTAGGAGTAGAGATGTCATATTCAATGAAAAGGTCATGTACAAAGATCAATTGCAGGGAAAGAAACAGGAAACAAAAGAACAAGAATACACAGTGCTTGATGAGATCAGTGAAAAAGAAATTCCAAAGGAACCTGAAAATCAAAATGTACAACAGCAGGAGAAACAGGTACCTCAAACACCTCCAAGTATTTTTAGAAGATCTACCAGGTTAAGTATACCCCCTGAACGATACCCTTCTTCATTATATTATTTATTGTTGATTGATTATGGTGAACCAGAATGTTATGAAGAGGCAATGCAGGTAGACACCAAAAAGAAGTGGGAGAAAGGTATGAAAGAGGAAATGGATTCCTTGGAAAATAACCAGACTTGGGACTGGTTCAGTTGCCTGCGGGAAAAAAAGTATTGTTGAATAAATGGATTTACAAGTTGAAGGAAGAAGATGGAGGAGAAAAGTGGTACAAGTCTAGACTTGTTGTAAAGGGGTTTTCACAAAAGAAAGGTATAGATTTTGATGAAATATTTTCTCTTGTTGTTAAAATGACTTCAATTAGGACTATTTTAAGTCTTGTGGTAGTAGAAGAGTTGCATCTTGAACAGTTAGATGTAAAAACAACTTTTCTCCATGGGGATTTGGAGGAAGAGATTTATATGCAGCAGCCATAGGGGTATGAGTTCAAAGGGAAGGAGAATTTGGTATGCAGGTTGAAGAAGATCTTGTATGGCCTAAAGCAAGCTCCAAGGCAGTGGTATTTGAAGTTTGACAGGTTTATGATAGAACAAGGTTATGGTAGATGTCATTCTGATCACTGTGTCTATTTTAAAAAGCTAGAAAATGGAAGCTTTATTATCTTTCTATTGTATGTAGATGACATGCTTGTTGTAGCGTCTAATATGCAGGATATAAATGTGCTTAAGAAGAAATTATCCAATTCATTTGCGATGAAGGATTTGGGTGCTGCAAAGAAAATCCTTGGTATGAGAATAACAAGAGACAGGAAAAATTGAAAACTAACATTGTCTCAGGGTGAGTACATAGAGAAGGTGTTGAAGAGGTTTAGAATGTAGAATGAAAAACCAGTTAGTACACCTTTGGCCAGCCATTTCAAATTAACTAAGGAAATGTGTCCCAAGAAACAAGAGGAGATAAAATACATGTCGAGGGTCCCATATTCATCAGCAGTTGGCAGCTTGATGTATGCAATGGTTTTCACAAGACCAGATATTACACATGCAGTGGGAGTTGTGAGCAGGTATATGAACAATCTAGGTAAAAAGCATTGGGAGGCAGTAAAGTGGAATCTCAGGTATTTCATAGGTACTATTACACATGCATTGGGTTTTGGACGTTCAGACACTTTTCTACGGGGATATGTTGATTCATATATGGAAAGTGATATAGACAGCAGGAGGAGCACCACAGGGTATGTTTTTACTATAGGTGGAACAAAAGTAAGTTGGATTTCAAAACTACAAAAGGTTGTTGCACTTTCAACAATAGAGGTAGAGTATGTTGCTGCTACAAAGGATAGTAAAGAGATGATTTGGTTACAAATGTTTATGGAGGAATTGGGAAAGAAGCAGGAGAACAGTAGGTTGTACTGTGACAGTGAGAGTGTCATTCACCTTGAAAATAAATCAACCTTCCATTCTAAGACTAATCATATACAGTTGAGGTACCACTTCATATGATCTACCTTGGAAGATGGACAATTGATGTTGGAAAAGATACACACTAGCTAGAATCCTGGAGACATGTTAACAAAGGGATTAACCAGGGATAAAGTGAGTTATTTCTCAGTTTCAGTTGGTCTTCAAGAATGAATATGAAGATGAGAAATTTGCTAGGTCCAAGAAGGTTCAGAGTCCATCATATACAATAGCGGTGGAGTTGTTGAGATCAGTCTCCAAGTGGGAGATTGTTGGTTGTGGAGCCTGATTATCTTCCTGATTTATAGGTCTTTTATTTTCAGCCATGTTTATACCCCATGAAGTATTTACACCCCGTAAGTATGTACACTCTTCCACGCAGGGAAGTGCAGAGGGGAAGTACCCCCTCTGCGGGGTCCGGGGGGCCTATCCCCCCGGCTAATCAAAACTTTCCGTGTAAAAGTATATTGTAATTTCATTGTAAATCTGGACCGTTCATTATAAGGTCGTAGATCTAACGGTAGAGATTATGTCATGGTTTTTTTTCCTATAAGGAAACCCTCTTTTATGAGGGAAATGTATTGCAGCTATGGATGATGGTGAATATTGTAATCTGAGAGAGGAGACTATGAGAGAAAGAAGAGGAAGTTACAATGGGTTTTGTTGTAGGTTGTATCCCTTCATTTGCTCAATAATAATAAAGGAAGGACCTGGCAATTTCTTTGGTGGACGTAGCCCACACTGGGTGAACCACGTAAATATGTGTCTCTCTTGTATTCTGTGTCTTTTGTGTTTTGTTTCTACATTTGTTTTATTTTATTCATCTGTGGTCCTGTTTTTCTAACATCTTCCCCCTTAGCCTCTTGAGTCGTAAAGGGGCCACGCACACTAAACAAAGAATCAATAAGCTCCCAACTCATGTCACAAGACCGATTTATCGCTCCTCACTAAGATGGGTATCCTAACTCCTATAAGCTAAGTCAATCAATTCTAAAATTCTGTAGCGTAACGTTACGCATCACATAAGAGATCCATCAATCTTCTCCTCCATCCTTTATATAGATTTTCTAAGTCAATTACTTTCCCAAAATCCCTTTTAATTCATTGTTCAAAAATTTTAATTCATAATAATCCTCCCTGTACAAGTGTCACTCATCCCCTTCATTGCACCATAAATTAATTTTCTTAATTAATTAATTACCCCTCTTTCCCTCACCCACCTAAAATCATTCCTAGAATCGCTCCTAGGTGTACCTATATTCTCTTACAAGTTTTAATGAATTTCCCCATTACTAGTTTACTAGTTGAGTTAATTTAGAAAGTTCTTAAATGCTAGATACCTTACTAAGTTAGACTTTCTAGTTTTTCCTTGTGTTTCCCCTTTCTTTTTATGTTTCCCACTTTTTCCTAGTTTCCTAATTCTTTTAGATTTCCCTCTTTCCTTTTCATTTAAAACTCAAATTGGGAGGTGTAGAAAATTAAATTTTTCTCTTTTTCCTTTTCAGTTAATAAATTTTTAATTAACATATGAGACAAAACCATTATTTCCCCTTTTTGCCTTTTTAAATTTTACCCCTAAAAAGTTTTTTTTTTTTTTTTTTTTTTATAAATTAAATGAATTACTTGTCCCCTTATTTTCACATGGTTAATGATGGTTATCATTATTAATTTATTATTATTTTTTTACAAATAGATAAATTTTTTATCACATGTATCATTTAGACCTAGCCTTTATTTTCCTAGGCAGGGAGACATTTTATTAGGGGAATGTTTTAAATATTCATTATCATGTTATTCATCCTAAGGCCATCTAGGTTTATCCATTTATTAATTAACAACATGATGTGACCTTCAGGATGCACTTGGTGCTCCAAGCGTGCCACTCGCCGCCTTATGTTTCCCTTACGCGATGTGCCCTTCAGGGCACACTAAGTGCTTCAAGGGTACCACTCGCCTCTTTCCAAATTTCTTGCATGACGTGCCCTTCATGATGCACTAAGTTCTCCAAGGGTGCCACTCACCTCTTGAATGACTTGGTAGACATAAAACACCACTGAAGTTGAAACTACGCGAGGTGATCTTGTGGGACATTGGGAGACTCTAAGGAATAAGTCCCCTACCTTATTGCGCACCCCTTATAATCATCGTGACTGACTATTGTAGTCGGCCCTCAGGACATCGTGGGTCTTCTCAAACTAGGTAGTCGTTAACCTATAGTTCGATTGACTTCGGGAGTGCTAGTAGGATGTGGAAGGGTTTTTGTCCACACCTCTCCCTCAACGTCTCTATTAGTCGTGTGTGGCCCCTCTACTCCATATGTGAGTCTCGTCAGCAAGCTATCATCAGTCTGCATCATCAACAAATCATGTCAGAACATATCCATAATAATATCATCTAATGAGATGAACAAATGTCATATATACAACAATCAAACCCCAATAGTCCACTCCCTAACTCGATCCAGAGTCCAAGGAGTCGCATCGATGCCTCTGCATCCTCGTGGTCCAAAATCCTGCACACTTAGGGAAAATCAAGTCAATAACACTTGTCTATGTCAATGCAGAAAAATAACATATCATCACTTCACAACACCTCATAATCATAATCAAATGCCTAAAACTATAATAATCTAGATGAGTTACGAGGAAGAGTCCTCAAAGAATAAGTTCACTGAGTGTGTGCAAGAGAAGGATGCTATAGTTGCTAGAAATCATGTGTGACTAAAGTTGATTTATTCTTTTGTATACATTCATATTTAGATTTTAGATTTATACCAATGTGGAAGTTTCTAGAAATCATGAGTGACTAAAGTTAATTTATTCTTCAAACACTAATTAGCTGCAATTTATGATGTAAACACTCTAATAAAAATTTGTCGACAATATTGTAACAATTTTCTTTCAATTAGATATTACAAAAATAAAAATTAAACATTGGATTTCTACTCATGGAAATTGTAGACATGTTATCACAATAAATAATTGTGGCATATTGTTCTTCTTGTTTTAGATCTATCAAGATTATCTTCAAGCAAATTGCKTCACATGTTGCTAATGCTGCTGCAATATACTCTGTTGTTGGTCGTTTCTTTGAACACCATGATACTACACATGATCCTAGGTTGAAAAAATAAATTGAACTATTTTTTCTATCATCCAAAAATCCATCCCAATCACTATTATAACCAACCAACCAAAAATTATATGTTAAAGCATACCAAATGCCAAAACCCAAAATTATCTATTAAAGTATACCAAATGCCAAAATTGCTTGTTCCATAGAGATACCTAAAGTTATTTTTGATTCTCCAACATGAATATGACTTGAACATTCCATGAATCTAGAAATTGAACTTACTACTTGGACAATATCACACCATGTTGTATTAATATACATGAGACTTCCTACTAAACTCTTGTAAGATTTAACATCTACCTTTTCTACTCCATCTTCTACAGAAACAAATTCACTTATATTTATGTATGTTCTCATGGGTTTACAATTTTCTATTTTCCATTTGTGAATAATATTGTAACATGTTGTTCTTTTGAAATAAAAATACCATCATTAATTTACCTCACTTCTATGCCAAAAAAACAACGCATCTAACCCAAATCAATGGTTTCAAATTTAGTCGTCATAACCTGTTTGAACTCTTATATTAAAAAAATACTTTAGGATGTATATATCAAGTCATACACATATAAGAAAGAAATAAGTATATAATTTATACCATCTTAATTGATACATAATGTAGATTGACTTTCAATTATGTTAAATCTCTTTTATAGAAAATAATTATCTATCCTACTTTGCCATGTTCTTGGAGTTGATTTAAGCCTGTCAAGAGTTTTTTTGTATTTGTAGACTTTAGGTCCATTTTCTATAACTTCATATCCTTGGGGAAACTTAACATAGATGTCTTTTTTCAATACTCCAATCATAAAGGATGATTTGAAATCATGTTGATACATTTAATTAGGATGCTAAATATAAAAAAGTTCTTATTATACTGAGTATTCTAACAATATGATATGTTTCATCATTTTCTATACTTGAATTTTGAGAAAACCCCTTTACTACCAATCTTTCTTTGTGATTTTGTATTTGTCACTAACCTTTCTTTGTGATTTTGTATGGACCCATCAAGTACATACCTTGTTTTGTACACCCATTTTACTGCAAAGATGTCCTTTTTAGACATTAAAACAAGGTTAGAATATCCGTGTACATTTCACCTAAGGATTTTACCTTTCTTGGAGGAGGAATTGAAAGAGGAGTTGAGTAATATGATGGAGTGGATGTAGCAAGTTGAATAATATCATGGACTCGATGTAGTCTAAGTAGTACTTGGACTACTGGATAGATTTGTAGAAACACAATATTCATCTTAGCCTATAATAATTCTTGGATTTTCTTCTTGCACGCCTGAATTCCACTACTATTATTATTTTTCATCAAAAAAAAACATCACAASTAACATGAAATATTTTATTTTTTGGATTGTAAACATATAATCATTTTTTTGCTCACAATAACCAATAAAAATACATTTCACACTTTTATAATCTAGAATTGTTTTCGGTTTTTTAGTAGGAACATGAGCATAATAAATACAACTAAAGACTTTCAAATGATCAACACCACGTTTCTCTCCACTCCAAGCCTCATATGGAGTCATATTTTCCACACTTCTTGTTAGACATATATTAAAAAAATAAATAGATAAAACTATAGATTTAGCCCAAAAAGAGTTTGGAAGACTTTTACCTTTCATGATGCTCCTAGCCATTTCCAACAATTTCTCTATTGTGGCATTCAACCACACCATTATGTTAGTCAATTTCCTATATATGTGATTATTTTTTCAATAATCAACAAATTTATTATAATTAAATTTCCCCCCTCTATATATGCATGTAATGTATTTAAAACATAACCACTTTTCTTCTCAACAATAGGTTTAAATTGTTGAAAAATAATAAGGGAATTATAATTTTCTCTAATGAAATACACTCATGGTCTTCTATTCAAATCATCCACAAAAGAAACAAAATATATTTATTTTTTGAGTGAAAGAGTTTCACAGGGCCACATATATTTGCATGTAATAGATTCAATGGTTTTGTTTTTCTGCAAGACTTTCCTACAAAAAATGAGTCTCTATGACTCTTGTGGAGAATGCATCCTTCAAAAACATGATCAACACAATCAATAAGACAAAATCATTTGACCATTTCCCTCTTATATTTAAATTTCCATACCTCATGTTCCATAGAAAAAGATTCATCATCAAAGCCATCTTTTAATGCTCTATTTGCTTGGTAAGAAAAATTGAAAGCAAAGATTTTATTTTGCAGGATATTAATTTTTTCTATAAGATGATTATGATTATCTTTATCATATATGATGCATTGAATATTGTTAAAAACAATAAGATATCCCCTTTCAATAAGATTCCCTAGTCTCAACAAATTATGTAAACCATGAATAAATAAGACATCATTAATGGGTGAAATCATGAAGGTGGGTTACACTTTTGCTTGTTTTATGAGAAAAAAAACTGTATTTTCACAAGTTATTCAACTTCCGACATATAAAAGTATTTTTTTTATTTAGAATTTCACTTTACAGTAAAAACAAAACTTGTGAAGAATTGTGTTAGCTTTAAAATCACTATTTTTCAATTTTTTTTTTATCATGATTTGATATGTCAATTTGACAATTGTTTAACCGTATGTTTCTTAAACATGAAATGAATGATAATGAGTTACTTATTTCTACAACAATGTATATATTATTAAACTTATGTTTTGAAGAAACAAAATATACTGCAACAATCTACAGAGACTCTATTTTATTATGAATATTATAATTTCTAGATTTTTTTGAAGTTGACCAAGCTGAAAACGTTGCAGAGTTTAAATACATGTTTTTCTACACCTTGTATCTATCTTAATTTTTACTTAAAACTAAAATTTAAATATACCCTTTTGAAAAGAACAGTTTAAGGATTATGAATATATTTTTTTCATTTTTTTTCACTATATATTTTTTGAGCTACCGATATTTCATTGCACCGAACCATAATGTCTGCTGAAAATATTATGTAGTGATTTTTTTTAAAAATTAAATAAAATTAGATAAAAATAAAGAAAATGAAAACAAATTATATGAATTGAAAGTAGATTCAATTTTGGAAATGCTGGTGTCATTTTCGAAACCAAATTCTCAATGTTTGTAGGGTCCGCAACCTCCGAAGTTTGGTTATGCTTGGGACATTTCTTTGGTTTTGGTTTTTAGTTGCAAATTCATGTTTTCGGCCGAAAATATATTTCGGCCGAAACATTAATTTTTCGGCTGAAAGACTAAAATCTAACGGAATCCATCAAATTAAACGGTTTCCAGATCTTTCGTCCGAAAAACTAATTCTTTCGGCCGAAAGACTATCGAACGAATTCCAACCATCGAAAAATATGAAAAGACACGTCGTATAAGTTTGAAAATATGAAACGACACGTCGTTTAAGTTTTTTTCGCACCAAATTGTATAAATATGATTGCAACCGAACAAATCTAACACAATCCATCAAATGAACAAAAAGATATGAGCTCAAGGATAAGGATTTCAATGACTATTGACTGAAATCTATTACTGATTGCCGCTATATTCTTTTCTTTTTTTCTTTATTCCCTTTGTTCCATAGGATTAATCGAAGGATCGATATCGATACATGGTGGTTTTTTAAAACGCTTAAACAAAGTTTTGAATCATCTTTTTGATTTTTTTTGAATAAGGTAAATGATGTTTGTTCAAGTTTTTATTGGAATAACAACTTATGGGTTGAAAGATAAATGTTGAGCATTTTTTCAAGGTGAAGTCTTTGTTGAACATATCATTTACAGATAACTATAAAAATCATGGGAAACAAAAGTTTGCACAAGAGAAATTATGATCGCACTCGAGATGATACTCACCAAATCGAGCAAAGGAAAGAGCTTTATCGGAGAAAGAAACAAGAACGTGCAAATATTGAAGAAATAAGCGATGATAATGTCAATAGAGATTTTCGACAAGAAGAAGTTCAACCGGGTATGCATGCATATATGATGATTAAGCACACAACACACATTGGGACTATATTCAGAAAGTACAAAATTCAAAGTATAGAATTGAAATTAAAAATATTGTAAATAATATAATTGATTGTAATTACAATTTGATGTTTTTAAAAAAACATAAATAGATTTGTCTCATAATGTCGAAGAAGACGTTGAAACCGAAATTGAATCAGAAGACGAATCACCTATAGGTATGTGTACATAAATTTGGATTAATATAAGATGCACATTCAAGTATATATAATTTAGTGAATTTGGGTTCGGGTTATGTTTTTTAATATAAACTTTAAATTGAAATATGCAGGAGAATCTATCAACATTGATGATGAAATATTAGAAAATGTTGACACTAACAAATTTGGAAAGAAAAAAGCTAAGCATTATATAAGAAATCGAACTAAGAATATATATAATACTTATTTCAAAGATGAATCAGTAACAACACAGGCTCAACTTTTACTTTCTCTATTGAAGTCAAGAAAGTTAAAAGAAGCTACATCATTATTGGGTATTCAAAAGTCGACAAAGGATACAAAGGTGTAACAGAATGTCTTTAACAATATAACTAGTGTATTAAAATCTTTTGGAAAATCTCGAAAAGAAGATGTATGTGTTGCACGTAAAACGTTACAAACAACAATTGTTTTAGGGAGTAATATAAAAGATCGTTTGACACTACACATGGAAAAAACTTTGGGAACGTCAAGAAAAACATTACACAAAATAGAAAATTTTGTTTCCAAATAGATGTAAATGATGAATTGTCTTGTTGGACAATGATTTCTAGACAACCCTACAAAGATAGACGTGCAAAAAATGTTAAAGAATTGGCCCGTAATTGTTGGTTGGAATAATCTCGTGTTTCACCACATACAAGGGATGTGTTCCGTCGAAGAATAGCACGAAATCAATATGAATGACATCCAAAACATATATTTCCATTGACACAAATAGAGTTGTTTAATAAATTCAATGAAGAGCACAAAGAAGTTAAAATTTCTATCAATACATTTGTGCAACAAAACCATGATTTGTTAGACCCATCACTCTCCGTGACACGTGTTTTTGTCATTATCATGTGGAGTTTGAGTTGTATTACGACACTTTTTTGGATTTTGGTAAAACTTTATGGCCAGAGTCACCTCCTCCTTCCACAGTTCATGTTTTTATATCTGAAATTCTATGTGAAAGAGAAGTTGATGATTTATTTTACAAAAAAAAATGTGTTGGTGGAAAGAAATTTGATCGTTGTGGAAATATAAGTTTGTTTCATTCAAAGTATCATATTGATACGAATGATCAATCATTTTCTAATATAAGAGTCAATTGGAAAGAATATGAATATTTGAGCAGCACAACTCCACATTCTTCAAATGTTATTTCCAAAAGGCTTGATTTGAAGGTAGATAAAATCTGTTTGATAGAGTTTTTGAAGAAGTTTGAGGAAGAAATCTATAAATACACCAAGCATTCGCATAGAGCTCGATGGCAAGATCTACAATTCAAACAATCACGTGAAGTGTTTCCACCAGGAACAATTTTGTCTGTAGTTGATTTTGTAGAGAATTACACATTCGCTGCACAAAAAGAAATACAGAGTGAATATTATCATTCTAATCAATTCACTATATTTGTCCACGTTCTATATAGGCATGCTCAACGAAGAATTCCAAACATAGAAAACACCAATGACAATCGACATGTTATTAAAGAATATCACTTTTATATAAGTGATGATCGAGCACATGACACACATTATGTACAACATTGTTTTGATAAATTTTATGATTCATTGAAAGAATGTGAAATCCTATTCGATCGACATTGGATATGGTCCGATGGGTGTGCGGGTCAGTTCAAATCTGCACGATCATTCTATTGGTTATGTTGTCTTCATAAAAAATTAAAGATTACACATTGTTGGAATTGTTTTGAGACTGGTCATGGAAAAGGAGAGCACGATGGTGCAGGGGCATGTATAAAACGAGCACTTTGAAGGTATCAGCTGAACCCTCATGCATATCGATTTGAATCCGCTCAACAAGTTGTTCAATGGTGCAACATGGCGCTAAACCATGAATATAATCCGTCAAGGGATGTGCGCAGGTGTGTCTATATATAAATGTTACATGTGTATGTATAGAGGATATATAAATTTCAATGTGTTCAAATTTATATTCAATCTTGAATCATTTTCTTCCAAGATTTCAAGTTAACAAGTTCTTGTCTTATGCAGGTATTTTTGGCATGTTGGAATAGAAGATGTAAATAGATCAATCGCGTATGATGCCAGTACAATACCTGGAACAAGAAAAATACATTCAGTTAAAACAAAAAGTTTTCAAAATGGGTTTGCATTTGATAGACGAAATGACTCTTGTTTTTGTCCAGTTTGCATAGACGACTCATAATCCACAGATATTTGCAAGAATGAAAATGCAGGATATGTTAAAGCTTGGAGAATGTTGAACTTCATGTAAAAGTGAAAATGCCACTTGCAAGCTTAGAGGAGATAGAATCAAATGAAACTATAGTGTCAGTTGATGGAGATAGAGTTTCTGATCTTGTTAGAGAAGGTAAAATTAAATTATGTTTAAATTTTTTCAAATAACTTATAGATACATACTTTTGTGATAATCTAACATGAATTAATTGTTGTACAATATATCCAATTATTTGCAGGAGATGTTTTTGCCATGGTTGCACCTGTAGACAACACTAAAAAAGTGAAATATTATTTGATGCAATGCACATCACAAAAGATGAGGCTATTAGAAGATTTTGATGATAACGGTTTTACATATGAAAGAGGATCCATTGTATTGAAAGGATATTTTTTTCAAGAAACCTATCAAACCGATACTCATGTTCACTTTCAAGACTATCATTCAGATGTCACAAGTTGTCAATATAGTCATTTGGTATGTGCAGCGCGCATAAAGTTAATAGAAGTTCAATCAAAAAGAAAAAAAAAGTTAAAAAATGGAAAATGTCCAAAGTCGATCATGAATGAATAATTTAAGATGGAATACCATTACGTGGTTTTTAAACAAACTTGGCAGATTGTAGATTGGAATCGTAACCTATAATTATGAAAAACTTCATAATAATAGTTGAATTCCACATGATACCTACAACAACATGTTTCATGAACTTTGTTGGGATGTATATACCAAGGCTTTATTGCCTAAAAAGTTTGTTTCCCAATGACAATATCATGATGTGTATCTTGGAACTTGTGGAATAAATCAGTTTGTGAATTGTCTAGTAAGTGTTTTTGGTGCTCCTCCCTAACACCATGAGATAATCTTTGTGTCAATATATCTCTTCTATTTGATGAAACTATGGAATTTTCATTCCAAAATTCAACTATCATGTTGTGCCATTCATTTCAAACTTTGTCATTTCTAAGACCCCAACACACTGTTGCCAAATTAAGGTTAGGGTTTATCGTTTCAAGTTGTTCTCTAATAGAAATCCTTCTTGTCAATGTTGTTCTACTAATATTAAGTGTCTTTGAAGTTGCAGTGCCCAACCTTTTATTGGATGTCTTCTTACTTATAATTTCATTCATAATGGCTCTTCAATCATCTCTATGGTCCTTTGTGCCTGTTTTTCTACTAACTAAGTCATATAATGACCTAATATTATTAAGCACTATATCTGAGACATGATTTTTATCACCTTGATTAATGCCAATAAAACATAATATAGGTCTATTCTCCTTTCTTCTCAATAAGCATGTGAGAAGTTGGGCTTGAGAAACTAATGATTGGGTTGAAAAATATTCTTGGTACATCTTACTTGTATGGTGTCGAATTATGCGGTCGACCATATTCTCTCCAACATCAATCCAACTATGAGGAGGTGATGGAAGGGTCGTTGGTATATAACTTAGTAAACTGGATCTCCTCCTTGATGCTCCTCCCTCTGAAAAAATATCACATCATCCATATTGCATTTTTGTACTTGATCTTCAACTAGATGTTCCCTCTCCTCTCAAAACATCTAAGTTTTGGATATGATATTTCATAGGAGTATCACATTGGGATTGAATATTCTAGCTCAAAATCTTGGATATTTGATCTTGATCTCCTTCTGTAGTAGTGTCCATGATGTTTGTTGGTTTTCATGTGATGCTTGTTGTTGGTTATTATTCCCTATTCTTCTTTTTTGTAATGACCCAAATTAAGTAAATGATTAAAGATTTCAAAGAAAAAAAAATCAGTTAAAGAAAATAAGCATGATTAATTGTGTAATAATCAAATTGAAGAGTTCATTTAATGAACTGTGACAGAAATTAAGGAAAATGAAATAAAATAATGTAAGAAGAGGGATGGCATGGGATACCAAGGGTGGCGTATGGAGGGCAAGAAGCCCAGAAATCCCGAGAAGATAAGGAACGTTAATAAAAACGCAGAAGGGAGGACAGGGGAGTGGGTAAAGGAGTGAATGCGAGTTGGCAGGGAGGAGTAAGGCGGGGAATGAGGGGGATGTGCGGGCCATTGGGAGGAGGGAATGGATGCAGGAAAAATGATCTTTTTTCCATTTTTACAGTGAGCCGAGAGCTGGACTGTGGGGCGTGTGTGCTCAGAGAGAGACACAGGACTTACTAGTTGTATCATATTGATCAGGGAGGCACGTGTTGCTGGAGGTTTTGGGCTCGGGGGCCAAGATATCCGTAGATATCCTGGAGCTAGGTCGTTTTCCTAGTTGGCAGGGTGGACAGTAGATTTGGGCAATTATTTTGTGTTTATGGCAGGTCTGGACTGAGTAGCAGGGTAGCAAGACAACAAGACAGCAAGGCAGCAAAGAGGCAACCTAAATTAGCATCAGATCCAGGTACTTGGTTAAGTTTGAATTTATTTCTTTGTGTTATCATTTCAGTATTTATTGAGAATTCTAAACTGCTGTAGTTGTTGTCATAAAACTCAATATTATGTTAGGAAGTTGTTCTTTTAGTTTACTTAATCAATGCTTATGGGTTATCTCTGTCTGCCATGAATTCAATATTTGATGACAAATCTAAGTTGTTCAGGTATCTGTTATCCCAAATCAGCATTAGGCTATGAAATTATTGCTTCAGTTTACTTAAATAAAACGCTTACTAAGTTGCTTATTAAATAGAGGAGGCACAAAAATATATTGAACCGTTACAGTGTTACATAGAAAATGGATATGAGCCGTTAGATCCCAGGCGGATACCCGACAGCCGTTAGATCTCAGGGAAGGTGCGAGGGATTTAACCCTTCGACACCAGCAAGTCCAGGCACCATCAGGAGTTCGAAATTCGACGTTTGTAGAGGCCTGAGTCCCATACCCTTTGAAATCGCGAGTAGCGATTTCCCAATTTAATCGGGGTCGTTGATCACTACGAAGACACGTGGCACAGGATCACGGGGCATCGGGGTTCGGCGCTCGGAGGTTTGTGGGAGGGGTGAACAACGAAACTTAAGTCGCCGATTTTTCGACAGGGAAATCCCCGACAGAGATGGAAGTGTTGACCCTTGACCATCGGGGTTCGGGACTTGGAAGGTCCTGTGCATGGTGCAACAGGGCTCGCGAACTCCCGACCGACGTTTTCTCAATTTCTACAAGTATGTGGATCCAAGCCATTAAACATCGCGAGTAGCGAAATCCCGATGGAAGAAGTTCCGAAGTCCGACAATGGCAGAACTTTGTGGGCATTACACTTGGTATCAGAGCGAAGTTCAAAATCTGGAACCTAAGGGCCAAACCCAACGAAAGTAACTTAAACTTAACCCTTAATTAATCACCGTTAATCAATTTATGGTTTAATCACATAGGAGATCGGGAATCCCGTAGACATAGGCCCATTGGTATCGAAATCCCGAAACAACGAGAAGCGATCTGGACTGTCCATTTGGAAGGACACATGGCAGAGATCGCATGAGAATCGGGATATCGGTCATCGGGAAATCGGAGTTCTCGAGGTCGCGAGAACTGGGACCTGGAAGGTCCCGAAAGCCGAGAGTCAATCCGGACCGTCCATCTGCAAGGACAGGTGGCAAAGGATCGGGCGCCGTCAGAGTTTTACTCATCGGAGATTCCGGATACGTAAGACTTGTGTAGGTTGAAATCGCGATACGCAATTTCCCGATAGGATCTGGACCGTCCATTGTGCATGACACGTGGCGGAGGATCCCGAAGAGTCATGGATCAGGAAATCGGGGTTTTCAAAGACAAAGAAACCTCGTAGTTCGGAATCACGACCCGTGATATCCCGACGATGAAGTAAGCATTATGGGACCACTAGAGTCGAAAGGATGACAGGTGTCCATCATCCAGGAAGAGTCGGGAAAATCCCGATACAATCAAGGTCGTCCATCTGTGGGATAGGTGGCAACCATCAAGAACCCATTGGAAAATCAGGAATCGGCGTATCGGGGATTTCGTGGACACGAAACCTTTGCATTACGAAACCGTGAAGTCCGAAACCCCGAAACGGCGAGGGGCGATTAGGACCGTCCATCAACGAGGACGTGTGGTGAGAGATCCCGGATAGTTCGGAGTTCGGGATATCGGGAGTTCTGGGGTAGTGAAACACTCGCGCAACAAAATCGCAATTTGCGATTTCCTGACACCACCATAACTGTTGATCCGAGGGACGCATGTCCGAGGATCTGAAAGAGCTCGGGGTTCGACATTTCGGGTTTCCTGCATACAAAAGAATCACGACCGGAGAGGTCACGAATTCACGAAACGCGATGGGTCCCACAACCATAGTGTTTAAGTGAGGATAGGTGTTGGAAGGTCCAACCTTTCCGGGAGTTAAAGACAGGTGGCATCGGAGATCGGGGATCGGGAAACCTAAGGGAGTGCGTTCGTTGACATCGCAAATGCCGAAACCCCGAATCCTGATGGGGAACCATAAGACCACGGTTACGTGGGTGCAGGGTCACATGGACCTCAGGGTGGCCGAAAGGGGCTAGCACATAAAATGCCGTATCGGGAATTTGAGGGAACATGAATTCTCGACATTGGGGAATATGAAACCCCGAAACCCGATAAAAGGGTTCCTAAAGGAAATTTGG
>JASDQU010257401.1:0-15910 GCA_032191745.1 Picea mariana | reverse complement strand
TAACATTACTAATCTAATATGCCCCAATTAAGTGGTAATGAGCCAATATTAGGGCTATATTAGGGCTTAACAATTAATAGTCTTTTCTTAAGTAGATTAGCCCCTAAATAGACCATTTCCTTAGTTAGACTATACTACCCCTATCCTTTCTGCCTTGACATATATAGTGTTACAACTCTAAGTTTACTTACCTCAGGTTGACAATTTAATTGAGATTTTTTATTGCATATAGAACACCCATCACCCTGCTATTTCAGTAACAAACATTTTGTCAGATATGTTGCATAGAAGGAAGGAAGTATTTTCCTTAGAATCGAAAATCCTTATGACATTTCAATTCTCCATTTGTTCCAGTGTCCCCTTCCTATCCAGGAACTTACTCGCCTCGTCAGACATCCAAGGGGTGTCTTTTCCATATAGCAGACCTTTAAAAACTAAGACAAAGTCATTAAAAAATTCATAAAAATGTTGGGAGGCTTTGTGCCTCCATAATGTTTGATACCATAAGGTTACCGGGTCAAATTCATAGTTTACCTTCTTACGCACAGATAATCTCAAAAACTGACAGCAATGTGCTATCGCGAAAACCAAATAGGAGGACATAAAAAAATTATTCTCCTTCTTGTATTGTGACAATTGGGAAGAGATTTCAATGGAAATCAACTTTACCCAATCGAAGATGGCATGTTCCTTAACCGTAAAGTATAAAATGTAAAGAATCATGCGAGAAATGTTGGTTGTAGTTTCTTATCTTGTTGCCCTCGTGAAAATCGAAGAAATTTCCCGAAAACAATTTTTAAATGAGCCGACCTGCAATTTCATGATGTCCTCGGGGACGGTCGCTGGGTTCTCCAGGAACTCAAGTAAGAGTTCCAACCCATTATCATGCTTCTTTAATAATTCTCTACAATATTCACCCTTGAAGGTGAGTGTTGGCTCGGGAAGTATCAACATATTGCAAAATACCTAAGGCGATAGAGATACATGGGAATGGTCCCACAATTGAATGATTCATTGGCTTGGAATATATCTCTCAGAGCACCAGGATGTTGGAGAAATTTTTATTTTCGGCACACTAGTTTAGTGGAAGTTAACTAACTAGTTCTATTTTAGACTTTCTAATCTTAGACCATCACTATTATGCATGCATTTCTATTATAGGATGTCATTGCCTATATGAGTGAATATTACTCACTCATTGATTAGATCATAATATACATTGATTATCATTCTTCATATTGTATATCTCTTCCTTTAATTGATAAACTTTGTTTGTGTATGCTTTAGCTAGGTCTCCTATGCAGGTTTCCATGAAACATTGGCATGGTATCAGATCCGATAGACTGCTAAGAAAGACTACACCAAATTATTTTTTGCAGGTACTGAAGATTGAAGAACGCAAAAAAGATGGAATCTATGTTTTACTCACCGAAAATACTTCTTGCGCCTCATAACTATTTGGAGTGGAAGCCAAAAAAAATTCTTCAGCTCAGATGCAAAGGCTTGTACCAAATAACTATGGCAACGAAAGTAGAGCCTGATTCCACCGATGAGAAAAACAACTTTATCAATAGACAAGATATGGCCATAGGATTTATATGATTTTTTGTTTCTCTCGAAATTTTCCATCAAGTATATGATTAATCACAAGACTCAACTCCAAATGAATTATGGACCAGATTGGAGGTTATATTCAGGAATAAATAATATTGTGAAGATTTCATGCAGGAGGTTGAAAAGATAGAGCGAGAAGAGAAGCCATCAAAAAATCAACCATTTTATTATGAAGAGTCTTCTATACAAGTATTTGCACAAATTTGTATTCCATTAATTGATGATGATTTCTACTCCATTTCATATTTTGTTTCTAAATTTCATGTGGAAGATATATGGCATGCATCTCACAGGTCACATGAAGACACTTTTCCATGCGCAATCCATTCATCTCAGGAGACAAAAAGGGAGCCACACACATCAGAATCAATTATGATATTGTCTGAGAACAAATTGCAGAAACAAATAGGATTTTTGAATTCCTCTCGAGAAAATATCCAATTTCAAAAAACAAATCGTCTTAAACGGAGTCTGGGAAGTGAAGTTATGATCATTTTAAAATCAACAAAATTTCATTGTTTTTTCGGAAACGGCCGCATGGTTTTCAAAGTTTCATCCAAACTTTATTTGGATCTTCTTCATTACAAGAAGAAAAAGTGGATATGTGTGGACATCTCAATGGTTCATATACTTCATCAAATCTGTGCAGACATCTACATCTTCAACAAAATCTTCAACGAGCACAAACTTGCACAGTTGTGAGGTCTTCTTGGAGTGAAGGACAGGGTTGCTTAGCAACTGCCTTTTGTTCCTTCTCATTTATTTATTTTTTATGCATTGTAATTTGAGGGGGGAAGGGGGAGGGGGGGGTTTCCCATGAGATTTTACCTCTTTCCTCGTTTATTTCAGTATATCTTTTGTATTTTGATACCTAACATGGCCTCATTGTTGGGACCCATTCTTTATTTTCACCATAGTGATGTTCAGGGGGGTTGTTGGAGTTACTTCAACACAAGAAACCAACTCCTTACAGTCGAAAACCTCTGGGACACAGCCTGCATGAGAAATTCCAGACGTCTAGATTACTTCCTTCTGGGAAGAAGGGGATGAGTAGTAAGAATATGCTATGGACCACTGAAATTTTTGGTCCTCACGCCCGAAAATGTTCAATGTATCTCCACATAAATGTTGTCGAGTTGCTGCCATAAGTTGACGAAAAATGTTCCTTTGCTCCATATAATGTTTAAAATGAACACTTGAGAGGGATAATGTAATCCTCCGTAAATCTTGGTTTAATGCATTTTAATAGGATATCTCCTCGATCCCTTCACTTATTAATGAAAATATTTACGAACCTTCATGATGAGTTGTTAGCATTAAAACATACTAAATGTGTATTGGGAAGAGCGCGATTGTGGCGGGGATGGATGGGAGTGAAAAAGGATTTGATATTTTTGTGAACCTGAGAACCCGCGAACTCACGACTAAATAAAGTTGAAAAATAGGCTAAGTGTTGTGATGTAGTCGGATGGACTCATTGTAGGAGAAATGGGATACTTGGGAGCTCGGGGAGTCCAGGGGTCAAAATGTAGATCGATGAAAAATGTATATCACAGAACATGGGATTGAAAGTTTGACCCCACCAACCTGGGAACCCGGGATTGCAAAATCGGATAAGTATAGGATAGCGTGACGGTCGGTCAGAGTCGTGATGTGAGAGTGTGGATGGAGATGAGGATCTGCAAATCCTCCAACCCAGGAACCCATTGTTCTAAAAAAATGACTAAGTATAGAACTAGAAAGGGAGAGTAGAAGGGAAAAAAGAAAAGGGGAAAATGGCTAAGTATAGAAGAGGGAAAAGAAAGGGAGAAAATAATTTGGGAAAATAGAAAATGGGAGGGAAATTTCGAAAACGGGAATTGATCTCAACAACAAGCTCCAACTGTGGGATGATAACCCCCTGTGGGTTGTCAAGAATCTAGAATATCCCATGGCCTGGTGCTTCCACCCATTGGGCTATGGAGTCAGAATAATTATATACAAACTGAACAAAAATTAAATTATGTGCAATGAGAATGAAAAAGTATTAGAAGAATAAACCTTTCAAATGTTGCTCGTTGACAGACAACATTAATCTTTTTCCTTTCATGTCTTGGAGCATATAGGAGTTAAAACCCAATATCTTCTCAACGACATATGGTTCGATCGAGAGTGCTTTGAACTTTGTATGCATGAAGGAATTCTCCTTGGCCTTGTTCCAAAGTAACACCAACTCTCCCTTCTAGAATTTCTTCATAGTTGTGATCTGATCAAAATATATTTTGACTCTCTGTTTCCTCTGAGAAGTTTGATCCAAGGATTTTCTTTGTTCCTCTTCCAACTTCATCAACTGGTTGATTCTCCTCTGGATGGGTGAACTATTTTTTGTATCCTCGGTATTAATCACAAAGATTAATGTGTTGAGCTTGGGACTAATCGACATTTTCATCGCTTTCCCATAAACCAATAGATATGGAGACATCCCTATGTTATCCTTCAAGGTCATTCTGCTTTACCATAATTCATATGTCATCTTCAGATGCCAATTCCTTTGGTTGCTATCAACGGTTTTCTTTAGTATCTGCACAAGTGTTTTGTTTGTGGATTTGGCAAGGCCATTACCTTGTGGATAGTAATTTGATGATTGACCCAGGATGATCCCATATTGTCCGCAAAACTCCGTGAACTTTGACCCAATGAATATTGAACCATTGTCTGTGATAAATTTATCAGGGACACCAAATCTTGACAGAATGTTGTCTATGAGGAATTTAATCAGTTCTTCAGCATCAACCTTTTTTAGCACCACTGCTTCCGTCAATTTCGTGAAATAATTAGTAGTTGTTAGAATGTACATATGCCCCTTACTAGACTTTGGATTAATCGGCCCAAAAAAATCAAGTCCCCATTGGGAAAATGATTTCTCTATCATAATGGGCTACAAAGGCATCGTGGATTTCTTCATTTTTCCTGAAAACTGCTGGCATGACAAACATTTTCTTATTGTGGCATGCAAGTCTCTGAATATTGATGGCCAGTAGAATCATGCTCTGATTATCTTATGGGCGATTGCAGTAGGTGCAAAGTGTCCACCACATATTCCCTCATGGAATTCTCTAATTAGTTCTTGGGCTTGATTTTCATTGACACATCTTAGCAGTATACTGTCAAAATTTATTCTGAACAATATGCCATCCATCAACACGTATTGGTTCGCCTTCATCTTCAATATCCTTCGCTCCTTGGGATTCATGGTGACAGGAAATTTTCTGGACCTTAAGTAGAATATAATATCTCCATACCATTCTAAATGAGCTAGTGGTTCTCCCACTGAGATTGAAATCATCCCATCGACCGAATCCCCATTCGCTATGAGCTTGCATAAACCTTGTCCTTTGATTTCCTTTAAAGGTTTAATCTTGATATCATATTCTTGTATTTTTTCCAACCAATTAGCCCATTTTCCTTCTGTCAACTATTGATTTAGTAGCATCTTCACTCGTGATAAGAGAACATAAGCTATAACATGGGAGTTTAATATATACGTCCGAAAATGTGCTACTGCTTTTACAAGAGCCAAGGCTTGTTTCTCCAGTTCTAAATACCTCAACTCATAGTCGTGTAGGGTTTTTCTCATGAAACTTATTGGGATTTATTCTCCTTTGCTATTTTTTTGGGTGAGCACGGATGCAAAAACTGTCTCTGTAGAAAATGAATAGATGATGAAATCTCTTTGAAAGTATGGACTAATGAGGACAGGAGCAATAGTGATTGCTCCTTTGATATTGTTGAACGCTTCCTCAGTATCTTTTATCAATTCAAAGCTCTTCTCCTTCTTCAACAATAAATTGATCGGTTTTACGATGCTTGCGTAGTCAAGAACAAATCTTCACACAAAATTGATTTTGCTGAAGAATGACTGGACTTCCTTCTTGAAAGTCGTGGGGTTGAGCTCGTTTATTTCTTTGACTCTTTCTGGATCTATGTAAATCCCTTCCTTGCATAAAATATGGCCCAAAAATTTTCCTTGAGTCACAACGAACAATCATTTCTTTGGATTCAGAGAAACATCGTATAATATACATCTTACCCAAAATTTTATCACACAATCTGTGCTTGCCCAAATCCCAAGGAAATTGAATGCAAGATTGGCGTAACAAGGGGTAACCTATCACTGTCATATTAATAGGAAACCCCTTTCTATTTAGGAGTATATCAAAGTTACCCCAAGGGACACGTCCCCAGTGACCTAAAGGGATGATAAGACTAAGGCAAGGATGCAAGAAAACTCCCCTCTCACTGGTCACTCAAGTCAAAAGGTCCTTAAGGTCTTTAAGGGATGAAGCAATGGTAAAAATGGAGTGTACCTTCCCAGAACAAGAAAACATGGCATCTTTCAAGTACAAAATATGATGTTAGTTCTTCTTAAGACCATGAACCTTCAAAAAATAGGCTAGTTGATATAAATTTGCAGCAATGTAATAGTTTACAACAGCCATAAGTATTTTGTAACAACCGCAAAATATATGCCTTGAAATTGCTTTAAAAAGACAAGAAAATGTAGCTTTAACTAGGCTGAATGATAATTAATAGTTGCAAGAAAATTTGGCAACGTCTAGCTAGCATTTAATGTCACTTATGCAGAGAATTTGTTGCAGCTAGATGGTTGTAGCAATCTTTTGTAACATAAGCAAATAATGTTGCTCAAAATTGCAAGGAAATTCCATGTAAGCTTAGCATTTATCTAGTAGATTGACTGGCAATTGTCACAAGCAATTTCTGAGTGAGCTATGTGCAAGTTATGTAGGTGAATGCAACAAATTAGCATGAATTAGTATGGTTGTAGCAGTGATTCACAACAACAACAAGTTAGTTAATGAATTAGTCTAGTTTAGGGTTAGTAGAAGTTAGCAAAAGCTTCAAGGAANAGAGAGGCTACAACTAGTGCCTTCTAGTGCTTATGGAGTCAAGTGGACGACTTCTTCTAAGGCTGCAAATCAATTTTGATAGTGCACAAAAGTCCAAGAGGAATGCATAGGAGAAGTAGTAACTTAAGTCCCCCTATGCATTCTCCTCAAGAAAACAAGATACTAGGGTGTAGGAAATTCTAGGCCCTAGCACCTTGCTCTTTGTAGGCTTCTTATGAGATAAGAACTTAGGCAAAGATAACTAGGTCAAAACCTTAGAGTGTTAGGAAACTAGGGCTCTATGGTTTCACTAGTTACGAGATCAATTCAATGAAAATCTTGGCAAATAGAAAGCAAGAAAGTAGCAATTTAAGTTCCTTACTTCAAGCATTAAGCATATCATGCAATTTCATAATCTTGTATGAGCAAATAAAACCATACATAAACCACTCAATATATGACAAAAAATGTAGATTTTACCTACTTGCATCAAGAATACTCATCAAATACCATGCAAGATCACCATAAAAGCTTCCAAGATTGATCCAACTTGCTAAAAGCAGCCTTATACAAGAGTGTGCCTCACAATTTCAGCCAATATCCCTTCTAGGGCACAAATTTCAGACCTCTCCTCTTGTGTGAGGATTTGTGATGTCAAAATGAGAGTACTTTATGTTTATTTATACAAAATTTTGACCTTTAATTAATTTTCTGGTCAAAATAAGGTCGACCTAGCCAATTTACAAATAAATTCAAATTTGGCATAAATAAAAATAATTAGCATGTAAAATCTTCCCTACGGGTGATGTCATTCCCTTCTAGGGTGACGTTGGACCCAGAGATGATTTTAAGGATGAAAATTTATTTTAAAATGTAGAAACCTTGGCGAATCTTACTTATCCTTCACATGCCAACAATAAATGTTTGGCGATATTTTTGTAAAAATATTCAAATTTCTAATGATTTTATATAGTTTTTATAAAATTTTGGTGATTTTTAAGGTAAAATAATTTTATCCTATAGAATTTGGGCGAATCATTTTTAAAATAGTGAATCTCGTTTTTGGAAAAAACATGGAAAAATATCCCATGAGCAAAATTTAGCCCCTAAAATCATCCATGGTTGGACCCCCAAGGTGGAACGTTGGGCTCCAGAAGTAGAAAGTTTGGCCTCCAAGGGCCCTGAATGGTGCCCACACATGCCAACCAACTCACAAATTCCCTCAAAATGAAAACCCTAGCTCTGGATGATGTCCAGGGTGGGTCACGATGGTGACGCCATGGGCTCTCAAAGGTCTAGGTCTGCCAGGGTGTCTCCAAAGGAAACATCCTTCTTTCTTCCTAGTGTAAATATTTGATGTCTTCTTGCCCCTGGCTGGTGTTACAACATCCATTTCTGGGATTTCATCCCCATGAAGGTCCAAGCTAATCATTCCCCATGTGTACCTGTCCACCGGGCAAGGTCTTGTAGCAACAACAAGTACGCCCTCCAAGGGTTCATAAGTCACATGGATCATAACATGTAAATCACATCCAATAATTAAATTACCCAAACATGTGCATCAAATCCCCCTTTACCCAGACAAATGCTCAAAGACGTTATGAAAATTAACAAGTCAAGTTTGGAAAAGGTCTCAGGGTGTCCTATTGGGCTAATCCTCCTTAAGTTTGGGGTGTTTTTCAGGTGAGAACCAATCCAGATCATGTAAGTGTATGAGGTAGCATGGGGTAAGTGTTTGGGCATGGGGTGTAATGATAACATGGAAATGCAAATCTTATCTATGGGTGCCTTTGTAGAGGGCGAGTTGCACATTGTCATAGATGACATTGTTTCCTAGCCCAGTCATTGCGTTTTGTTCTTAGCTTCATTTCTTTTGATCTTTTGTTTTTATGCTTCAAGGGAAGAGTTGAGGGACACTGTCCTGGCTTGGTGACCAGTAGTGACATCGTTATCCACAAACATTTCACGTAGATGAGAAGGTTGGCTCCTGATGAGACCCCCTTCTCTTGGCTATGCCACCAAGAGCCACTAGCCTGGTTTGATGACCAGATAGATGGTAATGTCATATCGCTACATGCCCATGGTCATAATAGGTCAGCTCGTGATGAGACCTTCCATCCACCAACTAATACCTTGAGTGTTTATTTATGTTATGGGTCCCCTTTTCTTACTAAGAAGTTTTTTACTGTTTTCTCGAGAATCCCTGGGCCAAGCATCTCAAAGGTTCCTTCTTTGGCTTTTAACTCTTGTCAACTACTTTTACCCTTTGGGCCTTTAGTCCCTTCTTCCCATAAGGCAAGGTACAACCCTTCCTAGTGTGGCAAATCCCAATGCTCGAACAAAGGTAGGGGGGAAATGAGAGGAATAAAAATGGAAACTGGTAAGTATGGAGGGAATGGACGATGACCTTTCATAGACCCACCTAGTGGCAACCCATCCTGAAGGGAGATCAACTTACTAAGGCATCATGTCACCCTTCAAGGTATGAACAAGTTGAAGAGAATAATTTTGAAGCAAACGTTATGAAATGAAGGAGAATCCAATGAAACATATTTAAGTGCTTCAAGAATCAGAGTGACACATACCATGATACCCGTACTCATTACCTCATGGAGAAATACTTAATGCTACTTCAGGTTCCACGCTAGTGAGATGGATACTGTTGTTGTTGATAAATTGGTTGCACTGAAGAAAAGAGGGGCCCTCCGAGGCCATTCTCAAGTCATCCGGCTCTCGACACTCCATGTCTAGGACTTGTGGACCTCAAGACACGATCTCCCTAGTTATCCCTAGGGTAGGGGATAATAGGGTGCATGGAGATTTGTAGGTGAGCAACTTATTTACCAACAATTACTTTACCATCTCTTTCGACTCCTTAATTACTTATTACGCCTCTCGGTCACTTTACTAGTTGTTTCGACTTATTAATTACTTGCTAAGCTTCACCTTATTTAGCAACAGTCACTTTACCAACAGTGGTAGGCTTGGTGATATTCCTTAATTACTTAATATTCCACAAATTACAAACAATAAGAAAAAACCAACAAAAATGATCGCAGGTGTCATATTGGGTAGGCATTTCATTTTGGGTGGGTTTTTATAGATGTGAATTGTATGGTCGGTGTGATAATGTTGATGCCATGTTTGGCTTGGCATTTCAGATTTCACCTGGACTAATGGTTTCAGTTATACTCGGATAGTAAATGCATACCTTAATGGTTATGCAAAGCGCCACTTCTTATATCAAAGCTCTGCACCTATTCCCGGCGAGACGAATTTCTGTAAGTCATAGACAAAGCACTTTCCTGTTAATTTTGTTCAAAAGATAGATAGATCATAGTTCCTTTCCCAGGTTATTTGACCTATATATAAATTAAAAAAAAAATCAAAGGCTGAAATGATTATAATACGAAATTATCATTGGAATTGTTATTCTTGATCTCTTAGAAATTTCAAAAATTATACGCTGATCTAATTATATTATTGAAATATTGTTCAAATTTTTATATCTTCTCCAATTAAATCAACGTTGAACGATTATCATATGGAGTCATCAATGAAATGTTTTTTATTCTGGTGGCGTTTGGACCACCAGAATAACTATGGCCTTATAACTCTGCATGCTGGTGGCATTTGGACCATACTGTTGAAAAGATAATTGTTCCATCTCTACTTTTTGTTGGAAAACCAAATTCGAAGTTTGGTTTTCCGAGCTTGTGAAAGGACCATTTCTCATCACCATGGAGAAGTCTATCTCTGTCAAAGGCATTAATGTACTATGCAAGGAAGGGCGACTAAAGGAGGTGCTTAGTATTTTCAATACTGTCTATAAATGCATATGCTTTGATGCTGCAAGGATGCACAAAGATGAAGGCTCTCTCTGAAGGTAAAAATCTACATGCCCACATTATAAAAATTGGATATGTGTTTCACAAATCTCAGGACAGGATGTGGTGTCCTGGACTGCGATATTTTCAGGATATGTTCAGAGTGGAAAAGTGTGAAGAAGCCCTCCAAATAGCACGCCAACATCCACTTGCAGTAACATGGAGTAAGACATTGGGTTTGATAAAAACCTAAGAGAGGGTTCTACGAATTCTAGCGGTGCAAGTGACAGAAGCTGAAAATGGATTACTATTTACCTTAGCCCAATACTATACAGTATGTGTAATGTTGCATTATGGAATTTTTTGCTTTCTAAGAGTCATAACGTATGGAAAATTAAGAGATATTAATATAAAAGGGATATTTGAGCAAAAGTAATTATGAATTTTATAAAGCCCAAGTGGTTATCATATGAATTTTGAAAAAAAAAAGGAGTGGAGAGTTTATCTAAAGCTAAAGCTAATATGTAAGTTGTGACAAAGATTATGTAATTTGTAAGTGGTGACACAGCAACAGTTGTTATTTGATTCAATTTGGGCATATGGACATATGGTAAAGAATGGGCTTATTGGACATATGCAAAGGGTGCATATGTAACAGGTTTGTAATTTGTTGGGCATTTATTAAAAAATGTGGAATTTTTGTACCTGAGATGAAATGATGCATATATGTTGTAAGGGGTTCATGATCAGTAGTACCCGACACCCTAGAGTCTTTTCAGTTGAAAAGCTTAGCCATAGGCATAGGCAAGCTATATTCCCCAAGAGGTTGTTGGTCCAAAGTTGTAAAGCTTAGCCATAGGCAAGGCAAGTTATATTCCCTAGGTGTTGTAAATTTTAGCCATAGGCAAGGCAAGTTATCATGTAGCATGTATCCCTCTTAGGCATAAAGAGTGGATGTGGCATCAAGCTATGGAATTAACCACTAGATAGGTACGAGGGAAGTAAGGTGTACTTGTATCTAATTTTGATGGTGATCAGAGAAGTTAGATATTCGATTAAGAGGAGGAATGTGAGATTAAGTAATCTCAGAGTGTGAGTTGATTGGGACCAAGTTATGACTAAAGGAGTCTAATGTATTGATGAACCATGTACGTGAAAAGGATACCTAGAGAAATGGTGAGTACAATGGATGGTACCCATGTATCTCGGTAGATGGATCTCTTTTTATATGGACATCAATGATCAGTTGTTTGCAGGTGAAAAAGGAGGATGCAAAAGTTCGAGCATTAATCAATGTTATGCAGGTACAAAGAAACCACTCAGTGTGATAGTTTTTGAGCATTGTAATGGTAGCAAATTGAAGGAAGCCCAACCATATGAAGATAGAAACTGAAGATGATGACATGACTCAGATAAATACCTAACCAAGTCATGTATTCGTTAAGGAGAAGACATTGCAGATCAAAGGAGCAAATTGCAAAGGCTTTAGCACAAGTCTAATTTGATTATTTGATAGAAGCATTGGGCATTATAAATATTGATGTAATTAGTAGTAGACATTAGGGGGAGTGTTGGAAAATGTTAATTTCTATCTGCAGCATTAAAAAGAGAACCTTCCACTCAACTATTCTACCTACCAACAACCACCACAGTTCCAGACTCTTCTCCACATATGCTTCTAGATATTTCCTATGAGAACGCTCTCGATGCTATAGAATCTTCCAAAGACTCTATAAATACAAAGTAAATGTAATCGTGTTGATCAAACTGAGCAATAAAATTTTTGTTTGTTCTTTTACTGTGTGTTATTTTTCTATTTTTTTCTTCAGTCCCTTAACTTTTCATTCTCTGTTTATAGTTCTGGGATTCAGTTTAATTCTTTGCTTAAGGGCTTGTCTTATTTCCATTGACTCGCCTTCATGCGTGTTGTGTCCAACTCATTCTCTCTTGAGCGTAAAGAAAACAACAAAGTAAGCAGTAACAGAGCAAGTAGCCGAGGTGGAAACAACACCATTAGCAGTGAATGCAGAAGTAGATATAGCGTCAAGAACATCATAGGTGGCAATGGTTAACTTCTTTTTGAAATTTTAAGATATTAGAGTTAAATAATAACTCCAACCAATTTGGGAGAGGAAGGAAAGAGGGATGGTTTTTAAATTTCTAAGTATTTCCTTTTGGCAAAATTTGAAGGCTACCTACCCAACAAATAATCAATTTTTAATTTGAAGGCTACCCAACAAATAATCCATTTTTCTCAGCCATTTAGATTATCGGTTTCATTGTTAAGATCGGGTTTTATCGAACATAGGTAAGTCGTTTCTCTTTCAAATTTGGACGCTACCTTTGACATAATCTTGGCCAACTTTGATGCATTTTGGTTTATTTTCTTTGGATTTTCCTCATTATGGTTTATTTTGAGGATTTTCCTCTCCTATCTTGCACTCCTTTCTCGTCAGCGATGTGTTTTTATCTTTTTATTTTGGTTTTAAATTACGATGTCTCCAAGAATTTTGCAGTATTTTGGATATAGAGCGGCCATGGATTCATTTTCCTGTATTTCACTTTTTGCGCTTTTGATGATTTGATTGTTTTGTTCTATGTCATGAAGTATCGTCATCGCTTATAATAGTTATTTTTTTCATTTTTCGTTTCCATGGAATTCAATTCTTGACAATCTATTTAACGTCAAGCACCTTGGGGATCTGTTTCTTGAATTTGATAACATAATTCTTTTTTAAGATACTAGAATATTGGTTATGTGGTAGTTATTGAAACAACACATGCAAGATATGAAGAAGTAGGCTGGCTAGGGAGGATTGAGCAATAATTGCAATCAACCGATAGATTCAAACTTGGAAATAATAGAGTAAGTGTCACTTGTAAGCACCAGTTATAAGATTCAGTTATGAGAGTCAGTTATAGGTGTGTTAAGAGTCAGTTCATAGTTGAGAGTCTAGTTGTCTTTGGTTTTCATGTAACCGACTCGATAGAGTCTTTTCCTATATAAGGATGTAATTTGTCTTCATTGAATAATAGAAAAGTGAGCGTAGCCTCACCGTGTGTTTGTTTCGCATATTTTATCTTGGTATCAGAGCCACAGGGAGAGGGAGTGGATAGCATGAAAAACATTTGATCAGATGCGTGAGAAAATCCATCTAGTGCATTCCTCCATTTACTAAAATTTCATGGAAGAGTTTCGTTGGGTCGTGATATTTGCTGAGTCACGGGCTTGCATGAGTTCTGTGAGGTGGATCCATGAGGGTTGCGTGGAGTTGAAAATCGTGGTGCATGTGTGGGCTTTTGAGTGAGGTAGTGTGAGCGTGGAGAATAGCTATGTGAGAGTAGGTCGAGGCTGGAGGGTCGATCCACCATTTGGTGCAAATCAAATCCGTGAGAAAATCATGGAGCCTCCTCCATTTCATGTTTTGCATGCATGTGTGAAGGTTTGAGCAAGAATCCGTGAGTATTTTTTTTTGAGAAAACTATTCCTGTGTACAAGCTTTTCATTGGAGGTACGTGAGAGTTTTTGGGATTAGTGGATGCCATGTCTTCATATCACTTAAATGAGGAAATGAGGAAAGGGGTTATATTACTTTATAAATTGTGAGGTATATTTTCTTAAAGAGGATACTTTTTAAGAAAAGTGTATAAAGAGGTGAAGACGAAGTATGTATTAAAAAAAAAGGGTTTCTCTTTTTTGGGGGGAAAGTTTCTTTTAAAGAAATTTAAATTCTTTCTTAAGAGCTTTTTATGAGAGGATTTTTATAAATGAGCATGAGAGCATAAGTTTTTATGCATAGAGGTTTTTTTTTATATTTCTTTTAAGAATGTTGAGAGTCGAGATTGAGACGATCAGTGGATCCAAAGACAGAGCGACAGACTGCTCAACATAGGAGAAAACTCGATAGAAAGTTGCATATCCTTGGTGATTCACTTCCAGAGACTAAATTGTAGCGATGACGAATCCGCTTGCAGAGACCTACCTCAACAAAGCCAACAAGTTAGATGGATCGAATTTCATTAATTGGAAATTCAAGATGCAGACACTCATGGAGGGCTATGGTGTCTAGAACATTGCAAAGGGAACTGAACTGAAACCTGATGCGACTGCAGGTGCGACAACAACACAAATCCAAGATTGGGAGAAGCGCGAAAACAAGGCAAAGGTATTGTTGTGCATGTCTATTAAAGATAACATAATTCTACATATTAGAGAAGCTACAAATTCTACTGCAACATGGACAATGCTTAAAGCATTGTATGAAACTAGCAACACAAATCAAATTTTGTTCCTGAAAACTAAATTGCTAGGCATTAAGATGGATGGAAATGAATCAATTAGTTCATTTTTGGGTTGTATTAAAGAGGTGAAAGACAAGCTAGTAAATATAGGGGAAACTGTTTCCAACATTGATCTGGTCACTATTACTTTAAATGGTATGCTAGAAGATTATCATATGTTCATAACAGGTCTTGTAGCAAGGGAGAAACCTCCTACATTTGAAGAACTGACAGGTATTTTGCTGCAAGAGGAAGAGAGGCATGGGAATCTGAAGCCTCTGAGTAAAGATTTGGCACTGTGGCCAAATAATAGATCTGGGAGAGGGAGATCAAGAGTAAGAGGAAGAGGAGGCAGTTC
Organism: Picea mariana; assembly: GCA_032191745.1. Lineage (NCBI taxonomy): Eukaryota > Viridiplantae > Streptophyta > Pinopsida > Pinales > Pinaceae > Picea > Picea mariana. The sequence goes on along the minus strand of JASDQU010257401.1, from coordinate 944 downwards.
ATGGTACAGAGGTGGTTCATGGCAGAGAGGCAGTTCATCGCAAAGAAGACAATCTCCAAATCAAGGTATGCAATCTGACAGGAATGAGTCAAAGAGTTGTTTTTATTGTGGTAGACCTGAACATATTGTTAAAGGTTGTCATAAGAGGAAAAATGATGAGGCTAGGAATAAACCTAGAACACATTCAGGTCATTATGTAGAAAAATATTCAAATCAATATCTCAGATTATTTATTGCTAGTGATGATATTGATGAACCCCCAAATTTTGACTCACGGGATCTTAGGCTGTTTGTGTCTAACGTTGCTTTATCTGTTGAAACAGATGATTCTGATGCTTGGTTTATGGATTCTGGAGCATCAGTACATATGACTTGTAATAAAAATTGGTATGCTAATTTTAAAGAAACACAGAATGGTGCCAACATATATCTTGGAGATGACCACGCTCATCAGATCAAGGGATATGGAGACATTCCTGTGACATTTACGAATGGTACTTTTCGTCATATTCGCAATGTGGTGTATGTGCCAGGAATAAAGAAAAATTTGATCTCTGTGTCCACCATTTCAGATCAGAACTTGAAGGTTGAATTCTTCAATAATTATTGCATAGTGAAGGATTTGCTGGACCACTTCCAAACTATTGCAATGGGAGTCGGAGCAGGAGGTCTATATAAACTTGATGTTACCAGCAAAGCACATTATGCACTGACTTCTTCCACTATGCCAACAGAGATTCTTTGGCATCAAAGGTATGGACACATCAATCATCCTGATTTATTGTTATTATAGAAAAAGAATATGGTTGAAGGACTTCCTATGTTAAAGAATGAAAAGGTTGCTTGTGATGGATGTGCATTAGGAAAGATGCACAGAGATGAATTCCCCTCTAATCCTGATAAGAAAAAGAGAGATGTGTTAGATATTGTGCATATTGATGTTT
>JASDQU010257399.1:0-13770 GCA_032191745.1 Picea mariana | reverse complement strand
AGGTGTTGTGGAAACATTTTGGCCCAGATGAGGCTATATGGGAAATGGAGGATGCCATGAAACGGGCATATCCGATTTTGTTTACACCTGTACATGCATGTCAAGTTGATAGATAGAACATCGAGGACGATGTTCCTTTAAGGGGGAGGGAATTGTAACACCCTGTTTCCCCCAGTCTGTAAAAATAACTATACTGGCCAAGTATTGTGACAAACTCATAAATGTGAATGTGTGATGTGAATGGACCTTGTGAAAAAGGTCGATGAATGTGAATGATATTATAATATATATATTGCAGGACTGTTGAGAGGGGGATGTGTTGAAAAAGAGACCATGATGGCTGAAGAAAGGCGGTGGAAGGCACTTGGAATGGTGGCGTTAACTTCCACCGAAACCAATATTGTATTTGGACTTCACTGGCCCATAGAACCAAAAGTGGCTCACTGGCCCCGAATTAAATGACTCGCCAGGTTGGTAGGTAGAGGGCTCCTCATGAGTAATGAGGGATGGGGGTGAACCGCCCATCCGTAGAGTCCTCAGACCTGACCACCGCGAGGAAGATCGTGCCACACGCAACCTCGCCGAAAGAAGAAAAGGCATGAAGAGTGTGCGATCAGAGGGGTAGACATGAGGGGAAGAGGGGAAGGAAGAACACTCTGGAAAAATACAGAGTGAGTGATAGTGGAGAAGAAGGAGAGTAACCTTTGTTCTCGGTCACTGGAAAACAGAGACTCAGTCTTGTAGCATCGTGGTCTCAGCTCGGGGGTGGCTAGTGGTAAATCTGTTGGGAGTCGCTGAGCCTACGGTTGGGTGGAAATGAGCACCCCTCTCAGCGGTTGCATCAAACCTGTTGTTTTTCTGATAAGTGTTATATCTTGTATCTTGAATTGAATAATTTGACATGTATGCTCAAGGTTGTGAAACTATGAATGGATTTTGTATAATAATGTCTGTGTGGTGGATTACGATCGGAAATAGTGGTTACTTGCGTATAAATAGAATGACTCCACCCGACTCATGTTTATATATATATATATATATATATATGTATCCACTGAACTAACTTAGTTTTCAAGCCTGTCTTTGGGAAATTTATTCCCTTATTTGCCTCAAGTAATGTCCCAGATAGACCTTCCCACAAGGGCACCCCTTTTGGGAAAGTCCCCTCACTTTCTAGAGCCAAGGTAAACCCTCGGTATAAGACTGCTGTCTTAATACGTCCTTGAGACGACTCACTATCCATTCACAGGAGTTAATAGCTCGGAGACCTCTGGAGACCTTCCAGTCGGGCTTTCAAATCTGGCGAACCTTACCAAGAACATGAAAGAGGATTTGATAGCATACGTTTTAGAAATCTGGCATGAGAGAGAGACTGGTTCTCGTAGGTTATGATGTTTCGGTGTTTCGGCACCTGGGGTATCCAAGTGCTAGTCCTCACATACTCGCAAGTCCCGAAACCCCGATTTGTGAGATCTCGAAATGGCAGTGTGTGGTTAAGTCTTGATTAACGGACGAAATCCTTTCAGGGAATCCAAGGTCTATAATGACCGTTAGGTTTGAGGAAGAGATGTAGGCCCTAATGCCACGACCCTTTTTACCCTTGCAAGAAATGAAGAAATCAGGACCGTAGACCCCATGACCCATGGAAGTACCTGGACCGTCCATCTATAGAGTACACATAGCTGCTAGCAAGCACTTCGGCATTTCGGCACCCGGGAGATCAAAGGGAAAGAACCCTTGTCTTCGCGGGTCGTGAAATCTCGGACACCAAAACCCCGAAATGGTGTGAGGTGTGAATGAGGTTAAGTAAAGCCGGGATTTGAATTTGACCGTTGATCATCCCGAAAATATCACGACTGTTGATCTTGGCTGAAGGTTGTCGCCATCCATCGGAGGGACACGTGGCTGCCGATTGAAATTTTGGCATCCGGGAAACCAAAGGGCCAGAAAACCTTGCCCTCGCAAATCACAAAATCCCGATACGCGCTATAGTGGAGAGGAGAAGTCCCGAAATAATCTGGATTGTCCATAAGAGGAAACACATGGTGAGCTGTGAGAGTTTTGGGAAAAGTCCCGAAATCCCGTGGACCATTGGATCCACACTCTTAAGAGCCGTCGATCTCTTACACGAATTCCCATAACGAAAATTCAGAGATTTAAATAACAAGGAGTCTTGGAGTCATTGCATTTCAAACTCCCGAGTACCGAGACCCTGAAAGGATCCATCCCATTGGATCAGGGGAGGCTTACAACCGTCGATCTCCCTTTGGAGGGAAACTTTGGAGACCTTGTAATTTTCGGGAATTTGAATGGGGAAAGGTAGAAGTCATGCATCGCAATTCCCCGAATTGCGAAAAGTAAATAAGTGCTTGGCTGGCTTAAGCGCATGGACATGGAACAGGGTCACGTGGACAAGACCCCAAGAGGGAAACTTGCCACTCGCTAGCCCTGTCGGGGTTCGACGTTTCACTATTTCGAGCTTCGGGGTTTGCAGAGTCAAAAGACTTGACTCGCTTATGTTGTTGAGTCATGAAATGCGAAAGGGCGCCTAGTTGTTTGGCCTGTGGCCATAACCACAGATCATATGAGTGCGGATAAGGGGATGGCAGGGTCTGTATCAGGCCCCGTAGGGATTCGGGGAACTATGTCCCTCTGAGAAAAGAACAAAAAGGCCAAAAAAAATAAAATTTATTATGCCGTAGCGGGTATGTGACATTTTCAATACCTAACCTTTAATTAGACAAATATATGCATCATCATTTTTCACATTGTGTAGGCATGCTAAGTAGGGATTCCATGGATGTTTAATCATAAAATACCATAGAGCTTCATCATTGAACCATGTCAACCAAGATTGTTTTTTGGGTAAACCCTTTCTCCTCTTTTCTGCACCTATACTTTGGTTTAATTAATGTTTTTTATAAGACTAAGAAGAGTTAGGTAACTATAAAGAGAAGACTAAATCCATGAAATTTATGTACTTTAAAAAAGATAATAATGATACAACCCACCCTTGCTTCAGGGGTATGCTAGTATAAAAATCAAACTATGTTTTTCTCAACTCCTCGTGTATGAACGTTTTTCCATAACAATGATGAAAGATGGTTCGTTGATGATTGAGTTTGTATAAAGTAGTTGTTGTGGAATACTTTTTCATTTTTATCAATGCCTTCCACGACCCAGGACTTACTATAAAAAGTGGTTTGTTGAGATGTGGTATTAGTAGTAAATCGGCGTTGGCTGTAGTTTTTAGAGGAGATTTTACTACAACATCAGAAACTTTGCTTCTCACTCTTACATAATAAATTAAGTGAAAATAAGCACATTGAATCGATGTAATAATGTAGGTTGATCAAATTTTACTTCTATTAAATTGTTATCAATAAATAAACCAACTTCCACCAAAAATTGGATCTGATGAACGCTTACTTGTAAACCAGAAATTTGGATCTAATGAACGCTTATGCTGAAGGACCTCTCTTCTCTTTTGATTGACTGAAGAAATTATTTTCTTTTCCTGCTTTTATTATTTACAACAAAACATTTTAGTTAGGTACTTAAAGTTCATGGTATTAAAAATGTGGAGAATCCACTTTCACTTCCAACACATTAGCGATAAAAAATGCACTGGCATTTTTGAAAGAATGATGCCTAATATTGTAGGGAATATTTGACTAGCTTCCTAGGCTCCAAATGCAGATTTTAAAGCACCATTGGAAATCTTAGGATTTGTAGATGTCGATCGACTATTCAAGAATGAAAAATGGACTCTCCATGACTGAGAAATTTGATTTTAAAAAAAATCTACGCTTTCACCAGCTAACCCGTCTTGAATTTTGCTAGTTAGCTGGTGAAAGCTCCGCCTTTCACCAGATAAGGAGCGGATTTTGGGGTAAATTAGCTGGTGAAAGCCTGTCATAGCCAGAAAAATCGAATTCTTGCGCAGATCGGGATTTTTTGAGTTTGATTGGTATGAAATCTTCTTCAATAAGCTGGTTATGAATTATCAAATCAAAATCTGAAGGCCATTCTTGGAGATGAAAGTCAAAAGGGAATTTTTTTACTAGATTTGGTTGTTTTCAAGGGCAAAATGATAGGAATCAAATGACACATCATCCAACTCGATTTCCATCTTCAGGATAACAAGCCAAAGAGCCTTGGAAGGATGATCTCCACATCATCAACTGTTCAACACATTTTGAAGACTAGAATACAGGGATTTTCCTTATTCTAAGGACCTTTTCCTACTACTCTGTATATACAGTTTCTGTTTACTGTTTTTAGAAATATAGATCCACATTTTTAGGATCTGATCATTACATTGTAAATCTATAAAGCTACTGAAAGAAGACAAAGGCTGGGGGGTTCAAACTGGGATACATTTTTTTTGTTAATGTATAGACTCTTATGATATAATAAAATTGCAGTCTCCTTTCGTTTTCAATATCAGAAATATCCATGTTTCCTTTTCTGTACTTCATTTCAGTTTATCTTAGCTTATGAAGACTATTATCTCTTTATTAAGCTCATAGATTTGAAGTGGAGGATCTTCTTTCTATCTTGTATTAAGCCCTACACCCAACTGTATTTGGCAATCAAGATTAGTGTTCTTCATCCCTCCTTTGAAATTACTTGATCAGATCATTGTTTTCTGAAAGCATTCTTTCATTTGAATGTATGATGAGTTGTCTGTCACATTATTTATTGAAGTAATCCCATTGTTCCAAGCATACAAAATCCACCATATTCTTAAGTTACCAAGCATTCTTAGCCTACAACCCTAAGGAGTTTCTTGGAGTGATAACAAATTGGCGCCATTGCCGGGGAGAGGAGATCGAAGCTCAGCTTCCTTGGGAGATGAAATAAGATCCAACTTTGATGATAGACAAATCCTGGACACTATTATGGTTGTAATCATCTATCTGGCGACTCCATGAAGGACGAATTCAGTGGTGAATCCATGAAGGACGAATTCAGTGGCGACTCCATTGTTCAGAAAATTGTTGGTGACTCCATTGGTATGACATGAACACGATCTTAGCAAAGAGGTATGCATTCTGTGATTTTTCAAGTATTTCTGGTTACCCTCATCCAGTACCTACTAGAGATGAATGGGAACGTAGTATTCCCAGATTTCATGGAGAGAAGTGGGAAGTGCCAACTGAACATTTGTTGGATTTCCATGACTTTATTGACCGGCTTGAAATTGTACATGAGGATGTTCAAATTAAGCTTTTCAAATTTTCATTAGAAGGGATTGCTCTTGACTGGTGTCGGTCTCTTCCAAGTGCAAGTGTCAGCGCTTTGGCTGATTTTCATGCTGCCTTCCATGTGTTTTGTAAAGACCATTTTCCAGATGACCTTCTCTATCCTCAATGATGTCATGAGTTTTATTTATTGAATAAAGATCCAAATACTCATGAAGATGTTGTTGCAGTTGAAGATATCTCTTATTGTGGTCAAGGAATTGCTGATCCACAGTACGGTATCAATGGTGACAGTCTTGGATCTGTAATAGATACTGAGGGTAGCTCATGTTTTCCAGATTTACAGATTAAGGAAGATAGTTCACAGCTTTCACATTTGCTGATAGAAGGAATTTGTAGCAGCCATGAGAAACTAGATTTGCAGAGACTATCCATTTTCAAAGTGGGACAACAGGAAGTAGAGTATTCTTCATATGATGAATTATGTGAAGATTCAATTGAAGGTGAAATTGTGAAAGAAGATGTGGATGAAAATCTCTCTTTTTCTAATTCCCAAGAAGAAGACTTTCAAGGCATGATTGTTGGTTGTACTAATGATTGTATGGATTCAAAAATACTATACCCAGTATCATGTGCATCTGCATCTGATTTTTCTATTTTGCAAAAGGTTTCTCATGAGGTATTTTCACCTGAAAGAAAAGAGGAAGATCGAGAGATTGTTCATTTTCTTGTGCAAGACAAGGGAGTGCTGGACTCACCTGTCTTTGATGAATATCTTGATGAAGAAGAGTTGATCCCTACATCAGATCTTGCTGACTTGAGGAGCAGCCCTCCTATTTATAACAGTTATGAATTTGATGTTGATGAAGAACAATACTGTGAAAAAATTATCCATCTGGAAACTCCTGCAACTGACATTGAAAAGTCATCTACAGAAATCAGCCGGTTAGCATGCACCGTACTTGAACATAGATCTGCAAACAACAACAAACAATTCATCATCAACAATGAAGTTAGTTTGCAGCCCTGTTCATATTTACACACAGTTGAGGGTGGCAACTATTCTCGGAAGGAGAGTATGCATAGATCTTCTGATGTTCAGCCGAAGCAAAAGGAAGAAGTGTTTTCTTATAGTGTCATTGATCCTTTTGGTGATTATCTAGAGTATTCGAGCAGCATAAATGTCAAATTGCTCTTGTCAAACGAAGGTTGGTTATGTTGCACTTTCAAATTGTATATCAGTATTCTATGTTTTCCAGCATTCATCATTTCCAGATCAGAAGTTTTACCAGTTATTTAGATACTTGTATGGCTTCATTGGAAGCATGATTTTACCTGATCTGGAAACAGTACAGTGGTTAGAGTAGGAGTAGCTAAGAAGAATAAGCTCTTTCTTTGAGCAGGTCGATTACTTTCAGTTTTCTTGAATAAGCAGAGAAACTACAGGTCAAGCCCGAAACCACATGTTATACTTACATTGTGCTAGTTGGGCATGCAAGTCTTGTGTTAAAAACTTCAATTGCAGTCGTTATTTGCTTCTGTATTAACTTGCTCCGCTCAGAAGTGGAAACAAGACCAGAAAGCTGAGGGATAACCCCAGAAGAAAAGATACAAAGAAAAGGAGTTCTTTAAACACCCATTTGGCTCCATTTTACACAATAGAGCAGCTCATCCTGGCTACTGTTTCTCTTTCAGAAGATAGTCAAGTTCCACGTATTGTGACAGAGAAGAAAATCATGCATCAGAGGGAATATAAAAACCTTACACGTGTCGGGTCGTGGGTTTTCAAACTACAAATGATTGCAAAAGTATTAACACACTATTTTGAGGCTAAATTTTTGTTGTTGGACGTAACAGACTTTTCATTAAAGGTGTAAAGAAGATATGGAAGAGGTGCAGATAGTTTTTCAAAAATAATGTCTGCATCTACACTGGATCATGTGACTAGATTATTGGGAAATCTTTCAATCTTTCATTCGTGGGAGGACTCTAAGTCTATGAATCGAGTTCACTATGGAGACAAAGCAGTTGTCTTAAAACTAAATCAAAAGAACCTGAAGATATTAATAACTTTCAGAAAATCCTATAATAGTTTTGAAATATCGTCTTCAATCCCGTTTTACTCCATTGCCTTTGAGGGTTCGTTTAGTAATATGTCAAAGTGGGACTTTGCTTTCAGTAATGATACAGTATGTAGCCAATCCATTTTTACCTGCACCCCTTAAAGAGATAACCCTTGGCGAGGATACCCAAGAGTTCGTTTGGTGCTGTGTGTTGATAGTTTTTTCATTCGGACTGGTTTAAGGTTGAGAATTCAACAGTTTCGATACTGATATCGATTCCCATGGAGAAATCGCTCAAGATTTTGTTCTTTCTGATTTTTCTCTGCAATGTCGAGTACCCATTAGGGGCACAGACATGCACAAGCTCCTTCTCAAGCAACAGGTTGTTCAGCAGCTGCCAGTCGTTGCAGCAGCTAAACGCTAATTTCGCCTGGACGTACGAGCCTAGAAATGGATCCATCTGCATGGCCTTCATGGCCCGACCAGACGCCTCAGAAGGCTGGGTGGTCTGGGAAATCAACCCGGATGCGACCATGATGGGCGGGACTCGATCCTTGATTGCATTTAAGCGCTCCAAGGGAACAATCCTCATCCAGATCATACATGAAGATGTCAAGCGAGCCTAGGAATGATTGCTAACCGCCGAAAATCATGTCAAGTGGCGTGTTTCTTTGTCATCATTGCAAGATTGTTGGTGAATAGATGCCGAAACATCATCCAAGTGTCTGAACTGTCAGTTATCATAAACTCTTGGTATGGCGCAGAATTTCATAAGAGATTAGATCATAACAGATTGGAGACTGTATACACATCATCAGGAGAGTGGCCACGAATTTTGTGATGTCATTACTGAGTTTGATTGGAATGTGGTTAATTTCCCCTTACATCATGCATTTAGTTCAAGCATTATTAATCAGCTCAAACAACCCGTAAATCTCTCATCCAAATGCGCTATTAGAACTCCAAATCCATTCAAGGTGGCTAAGAATGGTTGAAACTCCAGTTTGACAAGCAAATTTATCATCCAGGTGTGCATTTCAATTAACAAATCGTTTTAATCTTGGTTCTGTATGATTAATACTTGAATTACTCTCAGCTCAAAACTCGTTTTCTAGTTGATTGAGTCACAGTTCTATTAATAAGTCAAATTCTTACTTGAATTCTGCCTAAACTGACTGGAGTTTACCTACAATCACTAAGTATCTAAGGTTTGATTCCTGTTTGAACTCCAAGTCTTACCAATAACAGTTGAGTTTATTCTCAATCATACACTGGTTAATTAGCTTGAATCAAATGTTAAACTCTGAGTTTGTCCTTCGTCCTCAATTGTAATCCTGGTTACATATTTGGTCATTGAGTTAACTCATAGGTTGAAACCCTGATTCAATTTATTACCTATAATCACTCCTATTTGTTGAGTCATACCCTGTGACCCTTGACCTATCTGTTCACTAATTGCATGCATATCTCCTGGATTTGAGGGACACATCAGCAATCACTATTATGTCAAAGTCTGGACTGGCCTCAAGGGCCGAAATTGATGGAGTCTGGTACTTGGAGGCACACCCAGATGTAGTAGAGTTTTTCAAACAAGCAGAGGTATTCACATACTGTGAAAAACTAACCAGTTTTCATCAACAAGTAGTTGAGACAGTCCGAGAAGCCAGGCCACTAGGGTTGGAAACCCTTGCCCAGATTGCCACCTCTTTTGAACAAGAAATGCAAGATGAAACACATCAAGATGAGGTTACAAGTCCAAGAGCCTCGTCTAAAAAACCCTGAGGTCATTTGCATTCAGACAGGTAATCGAAATTCATCAATTTTGATTTTTTGGGAAAGTTTCTGTTTTCGGTGGTTTAGGCGAGCCTGTGCGTGCTCATTAACCACTGAAAAAGAGCGCTTTCGGTGGATAAGTTCTTAAATCTGGATATAGTTAACCACTGAAAGCTGTGATTACCAGAATACTCAAAATTTTTCCCAGATCAAAGTTTTTCTCAACCAAACATCCTGAAAATAGTTTCTAAAGATGCATATTGAATTTACACATCAAATTCAAGATTCAGATTTGATAAAAAAGATGTTTGAAGAGGTGCCAAAGTCAGATTAGACGCCTATTTTTGGGGCACATAATCAGTTGTTTTTTCCAAAGATAGAAAATTCGATTCTATCATAATCAAAGTACATCTACGAGCCTTGGAAGGCTATCTGCACACATCAGAGGATCTAAAAATGCTTTGTATCTGAAGCTGCTGGAAAACGAAAAGTCAAAGACCTCAAGCTGCCTGCAATACTCTTATTTCAAGCTTGAAGTTATCCTGGAATTTTCAAAATCATGGTTAAATATCTCACCATCCTGCTTATGTTCAACACTTTTCTTCTTAATGAAGATATTGCCACAACAGATGCCCCGTCAAGGTGCAAACAACATTTCCAGGGGAGTTTGAAGCAGACATGCTACAGATAGAGAAGATTGGGAAAGACAACAACAAACTTTGGAAAATAGCCAGATGATAAATTGTAAAGGATGAATGACTCCATGCCTAATACTAAAGGCACAGGGTCTGCCAGGTTCTTGGAGACCTCGCAGGGAGGTCTCCATCCCAGTTGGAGCCAGATGTTAGCGATAAAAAATGCACTAGCATTTTTGAAAGAATGATTCCTAATATTGTAGGGAATATTTGACTAGATTCCCAAGCTCCAAATTCATATTTGAAAGCACCATTGGAAATCTTAGGATTTGTAGATGTCGATCGACTATTCAAGCATGCAAAATGGACTCTCCATGACTGAGAAATTTGATTTTAAAAAAAATCTGCACTTTCACCAGCTAACCCGTCTTGAATTTTGCTAGTTAGTTGGTGAAAGCTCCGCCTTTCACCAGCTAAGGAGCGGATTTTTGGGTAAATTAGCTGGTGAAAGCATGTCACGGCCAGAAAAACTGAATTCTTGCCCAGATCGGGATTTTTTGAGTTTTATTGGTATGAAATCTTCTTCAATAAGCTGGTTATGAATTATCGAATCAAAATCTGAAGGCCATTCTTGGAGATGAAAGTCAAAAGGGATTTTTTTGACTAGATTTGGTTGTTTTCAAGGGAAAAATGATAGGAATCAAATGACACATCATCCAACTCGATTTCTATCTTCAGGATAACAAACCAAAGAGCCTTGGAAGGCTGATCTCCACATCATCAACTGTTCAACACATTTTGAAGACTAGAATAGAGGGATTTTCCTTATTCTAAGGACCTTTTCCTACTACTCTGTATATACAGTTTCTGTTTACTGTTTTTAGAAAGATAGATCCACAGTTTTAGGATCTGATCATTACATTGTAAAGCTATAAAGCTACTGAAATAAGACAAAGGTTGGGGGGTTCAAACTGGGATACATTTTTTGTGTTACCGTATAGACTCTTATGATATAATAAAATTGCAGTCTCCTTTCATTTTCAATATCAGAAATATCCATGTTTCCTTTTCTGTACTTCATTTCAGTTTATCTTAGCTTATGAAGACTGTTATCTCTTTATTAAGCTCATAGATTTGAAGTGGAGGATCTTCTTTCTATCTTGTATTAAGCCCTACACTCAACTGTATTTGGCAATCAAGATTAGTGTTCTTCATCCCTCCTTTGAAATTACTTGATCTGATCATTGTTTTCTTAAAACATTGTTTCATTTGAATGTATGATGAGTTGTCTGTCACATTATTTATTGAAGTAATCCCATTGTTCCAAGCATACAAAATCCACCATATTCTTAAGTTACCAAGCATTCTTAGCCTACAACCCTAAGGAGTTTCTTGGAGTGATAACACCACCAAAAATTGGATCTGATGAACGCTTACTTGTAAACCAGAAATTTGGATCTAATGAACGCTTATGCTGAAGGACCTCTCTTCTCTTTTGATTGACTGAAGAAATTATTTTCTTTTCCTTCTTTTATTATTTACAACACAACATTTTAGTTAGGTACTTAAAGTTCACGGTATTAAAAATGTGGAGAATCCACTTTCACTTCCAACACGTCTTTTCATTTTGAATCATAGTTACTAATATCGAATTCAAATTGGATTAGATACTAAAACAATTTCACTATTTAAAATTCAATATTGAAATTTTTTGGAATATACATCTTACAAATACTCAAATATATTATTTTTTTCAAAATTTTAAAATATGGAATATGTGGGTGGGGGAGGGGCATTAATAGAAAAACATATTAAATATGTTTTTCCATTAATGCTACCCCCCCCACCACCCACATATGTGGGTGGGTATGTGGGTGGGGGAGGGGCATTAATAGAAAAATTTTAAAATATGGAAATGGATTTGATGGCACAGTGGGGTTGGAACAACATCTAAAATTTATAATTAATCCTTTCAAAATTCAAGTAGTTCTACAATAATATTTAGTAAATGGATTTGGTTAAACATATGTTATGTATTACATATAAGATATGTTATATGTAATAGTTATATGTAGTTCTACAATAATATTTAGTAAATGGATTTGGCTGTGCTCTTCATTCATGGATTTTTGTGATAAAAGCTTCATAAATAAATACCAAAATGATGAAGAGGAGTTGCAACAAATATCCCAAATATGCTTCATGCTGAAATTTCATTTATTTATTATATAGCTAAAAAGGAGGGAAATGTATACAGTGCAATAAGAGAGATGTGTAACTTGACAAGTGGTATAAGTTGATCAATATAAAATTTTGAAAAATTAAAAAAATAACATCTCAACCACTTATATAGCAATGCCTAAACCTCTCACTGCATTTAATAAAAACAAATGAAACAATCCAATGTAGGCACAAGAAGGATACCTACGTTACTATACTCTGTTTTCACTGATTTCATGAAGGGCACCGCCTAATTCGTAGCTAACATTTTACTGAGTTTCTAGAGATGGGAAAAAGCAGGCGGGGCTATTGGTGGGAGACCCTCCATGGGGCCTCCCGTGGCTTTTAGAAAAGGGTTTGTAAATTTATGTGACTAGAAAAAAATTTCATGGGACGCTTGGTTCAGTGAATGGAATGCCATGCCTCAAAATATTATCATATCAATTTTTGAAACAAGGAAATTGATCAATCGATTATCTTCGCTGCATACTCCCATATCACAAAAACTTTATCCAATTTCTCAACTATTTTTGCCACTTCCAATTTCAAATTTATTCAATTACAAGAGAGAAAACTGAGTCAACAGAGCAAACTAACCTTCTTTTGTGGGCCACTGGATAGTGGGAATGGGTCGCACCAGTTCTCGCCATGTGAACCTCCATAACCGATATGCCATGAGCCTCTGTAACTTTTATGGTTAAAAAGAATGGAATGATGAAATGAATTTAGGGTTTTTAGTTAACAATTTATCTCATTCTTTTTAATTTGGAATGAGGAAATACTTAAAATAAAAGAAAACAACACACAGGTGAGGCTACGCTCACATTCTATATTATTCAATGAAGACTAATTACATCCTTATATAGGAAACGATTGTTACTTAGTCGGTTACAACAAACCATAGACGACTAGACTCTACAGACAGTGAAGTAGAGTTCAAATACGAACTGACTCTTACTACTGACTCTTACTCCATTATTTCCAGGTCTCCCCCTTAATGGAGAATGGATTAAATCCTACACCTAACATCTCCCTAAACAACTCAAACTTAATCTTTCCAAGAGGCTTAGTGAAAATATCGGCAGAATTTTCACTAGTATTACAATACATAAGAGCTATTTCATTTGACTGCAACTTTTCTCTAACAAAATGAAACTGAGCATCAACATGCTTTGTCCTTGCATGAAAAATCAGATTCTTCACAAGATTGATTGAACTTTGATTATCGCATTTTATCATTGTAGGTTCCTTTTTTTCTTTTCCAACATCTTGAAGAAGTCTTCTCAACCAAACAACTTCACAAGTTGCTGCACATAAGGCTTTATATTCTGCTTCCGTAGAAGACAAAGATACAATAGGCTGCTTTTTACTACTCCATGAAACAACTCTGGATCCAATGCCAAACGCATATCCAGTGGTTGATATTCAATCATCCGGATTGCCAGCCCAATCGGAATCTGAGTAACCTATCAACTCAACACCAGATGTATCAGTGTATTTAATACCATAATCAAGTGTTCCTTTTAGATACCTAAGTACCACCTTTTCTGCATTCCAATGGATTTCTAGAGGTTTTTCCATAAAATGACTTAACACACTCATAGAGTATGAAATATCAAGTCTGGTTGTGGTGAGATAATTAAAACTACCCACCATCTATCTATACATAGTTCCATTCACCTCCTTCGAACCATCATCACAAGAAAGTTTCACATTCTGTTGCATGGAAACAATAGAAGATTTACATTGATCCATTTTAAATCTCTTAAGTACTTCTCTGACATACTTACTCTGACAAACAAAATTTTGGCCTGCATTTCTCCAAACTTCAAGACCTAGGCAGTAATGTAACTCACCAAGATCTTTCATTTC
>JASDQU010257398.1:3178-15875 GCA_032191745.1 Picea mariana | reverse complement strand
TGCTGCTTACCGAACGATGCACAATTTAGCTTAAACATCAATTTGAGAAACAGAAAAGTTTGAATGCTAGAGCTGTTGGAAGGATATAGCACTAACACATCTATAAATTCTCTGCAAAAGGCTCATTGTAAATACAACCAAACAAGTCCTCATCCTTTCTGCTTAAGATCTCCCTCATTCTCAGATTAGCCCTTTTAACCTAGACCGAGTCACTGTTCTAGGTAATTTTTCCTTAAATGTCGATCTTGTTTTTCTGATAGATTGGATGGGTGTTATTGCACTCGCGAATCTTGTTGATTGGGGGTTGATAATGGGAGAAACAATGTCATGTATTGGTCATAGGGCCATCTTATTCCATTCATTTAATTGGCAAGCCTGCTAGCCTTCCACAAAGGTTTAATGGTTTTGTATATAGTCATTCTATGGAAGTTAAAAAGTTTCCATCAAGAGGTTAAGGATTTTAATGTGGACATCTAGTTGGTATTGTGATCAATTAAGTTTGACATATGGTTGGGTATCATCATCTTTAGTTATGTTATTTTGTTGTATGGGTAGAAGTAATATTATTCATTATTGATATTATTTTGTTATACAAATGGATGTAATATTTTTTATCATTAATATTTTTTAGTATGTAATCTTTAATTAGTTAAATAAACTAATTTTTCTTTTTCACATTGTGTAGACATGTTAAAGTAAGGTTTCATACAAAAATTTTTTAAGAAAATATCCTTTTACTTCTCTTCATCACTTATAATATGATTTGTTTTTTTTTTTAAGTTTTAAAAAAATTAACTATATAAAAAAAGACAATCAAATCTATGGAATATACAAAATTTAAAAAAACACACAAAAAAAAATTAATAATAACTCATCCCACTACAATTAAAAAAATAAATATTTACAACCTATAAACTCTGCATTCTATATGCTAGTTAATATGGTTCTGTCACTTCTCTCGTTGTTTGACGCTTTCTCGCGAAACGTTATTTCAAATGCCCCTCCACAGTGTACGTAGGGAAATTCCAAATTCCAATATTGGTTGGGAGTTAATCGGGTGTCAAATTCAACTTAAACATGGTAAGAATTTATACGAAAGATCGTTAAATATTAAGAAGTGCATCTTCGTAACACCTTTTGGGATACTATTGGGCCATATAGTATGTAAACAAGGCTTGCTAGTAGATCCTATCAAGATTGCATTAATTGTTAATCTACTACCACCAAAATCAATTAGTCAGTTAGTTAAACAAGTATAGTATGTAAACAAGGTTTGCTAGTAGATTCTATCAAGATTGCATTAATTGTTAATCTACTACCACCAAAATCAATCAGTCAATTAGTTAAACAAATATAGTATGTAAACAAGGCTTGCTAGTAGATCCTATCAAGATTGCATTAATTGTTAATCTACTACCACCAAAATCAATCAGTCAGTTAGTTAAACAAGTATAGTATGTAAACAAGGCTTGCTAGTAGATTCTATCAAGATTGCATTAGTTGTTAATCTACTACCACCAAAATCAATCAGTCAATTAGTTAAACAAGTATAGTATGTAAACAAGGCTTGCTAGTAGATCCTATCAAGATTGCACTAATTGTTAATCTACCACCACCAAAATCAGTCACTCATTAGTTAAGAGAAATATTGGAACACACATGATAGTACATGAAATTTATAAAAAAGTATACAAATTTATAAAATGTTAAAAAAAAACAACAAGTTTTAGTGGATTGGACATAGTGTAAGAGAAGATGGTAACTACACCAATAGTTGATCCAAATTTATTATGTTGGCCATTTATACTAGAGGATTTTGATCTATTTATTAGGTTAGGATTTATATAAGGAAAAATTAATTATGATTAAATAATAATTAATTTTATTATTTAAATTATTTAGTAATTATAAAAATGAATATTGTTTTTTTTTTCTAAATATTATTTAAATTAAAAATGTTTTATGATTTTGAAGAAAAATTTAATTTTTTTTTAATTGATTACGAGTTTGTGTTTTTTTATATTAAGAATATATATCTAAAATAAAACTAATAGATTATTTTAGATGATTAAATATTAATACTAAAAATGCATCTTATTAAAGATCACTAATAAATTATTTTAAATGATGTGATTTTTATTAAATATTAATGATAGGTCAACTTCCACATTCAAATAGCAATTAATAATAAATGTCTCCTGTGAATTAATCACTCAATTATCATCCATTTTATCACCTTTAAAAATAAATAAGTCAACAAATCACAATCCCCATAGAAGAATCAAATCAAATTATAAATAGACTCGTTTCTACATTAAGTGTTAATTATGGTCGCAACATCTTGGTTTTAACTATTAAATTTAATGGGTAAGTTAGATTTCAAATTCCAACGGTGGGTGGAAGAGAGTTCAATAACAAATAATGAAATGTTTTCATAGAACATAGATGTAATACATGCTCTATGGAACCATGGAAAGAGATGGAATTTCTTTATGCTTGATATTTTTTCAAAAGAATTTTGGATGGAAAATCTTTTATGTTTTTTCATAAATATATGTATAGACTTAATTTTTTTTGGTTTTGAACCTATAACTTTTAAGGATAAAACATAAGTTCTTTTCAAAAGAATTTTGGGTGGAAAGTTTTTTATGTTTTTTTGTAAATATATGTATAGACTCTATTCTCTCTAGTTTTGAACTTATGACTTCAAAGGATGAAACACATGTTCTTAAGCATTAGACATACTCAAATTGCATTATAAAAATTTGAAGAACATAGGAATGACATTTGATAAAATATTTATTAAATATTAAAAGAAATTACATTTTGATTCTAAATACATTATTTAGGGAGGGATTGTGACTAAAAATTGGTCGTCCTAAACCATTGGGTTTGGGATGACCATCTTTGTTTTATCTCTTTTCTCTAAATCGCCATTTAATTGTTATTGTACAACTTTTTTCCACTGCATCTTTTTTCATCTATCATTGTTTTACTTTTATTGAGTTTTGGGATCCATTTTTATTTCTTTCTTTGCTTCTTTTGAATGTTGTTCAAAATATGTCCCCCTGGGTGTAGATCAGTGGGCTATAGAGTGCTTTGTTAAGGCATTCTTTGTAACATAGTTGGTTTAAATCTCGAGTAGTCTTGTCTGTTGTGAGTGGGGAAAACATGGGTATACCTAGAGGTTATAGTGGTAGCAGTCGGAATAAACCTCGTGTCATGCGAGTATGAGCCTACCCTAATTATCCAAAAGACTAAAATTTTGATTATCACAAAAAAAACTAAAATTTTCATCATCACAAAAAAAACTTTAGAAATTTGAATTCAATTTAGTGATTTTATGTTGTTATTTATCGACCAAATTGATGAATGATCACATGTTTTTTTTTCTCAAAATTCCAATTCTAAGAGGGTCGAGGAGGCATTCACGCTGAGGTTTGACAAAGTGTGATTTATAAAAACTCTAGTGACTACTCATAGAAAGAGATTGGGATTTATAAAAACTCTAGGATCTATTGAAACCAAGATTTTCTTCCCAATCTTTCGAGCAATTTATTGCTGTCATTGTTTTACCTTCTAAATTTAGAAATTCCTATTCAAAGTCTCATGACTTTGGCGGATTTTCAATTAGAGATGTTTGTAAATTTAGATAGCTAGGATATTTCGGACATGGATGAGTAAAAGTAGCGAATGAAACTAAATATAATGCCAATGTCACGACTTAAGATAACATGTGATATTTGTATCGTATTTACTCTAAAAATTATCCATATAAATGGTAATTTTGATCAATATTGCCAATTGTGCACTCGTATATATTGTGCGCTAGTTTTTTCCAAGAAACTCTAAAGGAGTTGTGATAAAATTTTGTTGGAACTTGAACTTTAACGGTAAATAAAAAAGCATATGGGTTACTTTCGAGTTCCAGGCACTCAAAATGTATCCCACAGCTAATTATTAAATCTTATATAGGTTGGGATATATATCATCAAATTTAAATTTCAATATATCGAATGATGTATATTTCAAACTCTACAAAATTTATTACTTTGTTGCAAGGTGTATATTGTTTTTCCAAGTTACTTGTTGTTGGTGCAAAAATGCGCAACAAAAATATTTCCTACAAAAGATCACAATGCACTATATTTATGCTATTAATATATTATCTAACTAATAGATGGCACCTCTTAGAAAAACTAAATTATGTTGATTTTGCTCCTTTTTCTCTAAAATAGAAATGCAGCCTCCAAACAAATGACTAGATTACAGTTTGGTACTCTTTTCTAGTTGAAATGCATGAATGATATCTTCGACCGTGATGTTACTCATCTTTATATTGCATATTCACCATGTTCTAAAAGGAAAAGAAAAGGTGGAAGATCTATTGCGCAAGGGTTATAACACTTATGATTACAATTTTCAAAGTTTTATGGTTTTAATATGGCTTATGACATATTTAAAAAGGGTGGTCAACTTTCATTTCATGCACACATATATATGTCATATTACAATGATGATATCATATAGAGGTTTTGATCTTATAGAAGGCTCTCGCATACAAGTATGAACAAACTCGACTTACAATTAAATTCATATATGTTATGGTTGTTGTATATCATGTTGCTTGACTGATAAGTTGATATGGTTCGTTTATAAAGTGGTGACACTTTATAGCAACTATGAATGTGGTATAGTGGTGATATATGTTATGGTTGTAAGTTCGATAACGTAATGGTACCAAAGTTTGATTTGGAGTCTGAGCTGGCGATTAAGTGTTTTCCATCATGTAAATTTTGGTTGGCTATCATAAAAGGTTGGTGAGTTTTGGGTTGAGTTGAGGTGATTTGAATTAATGGAGAAATAATGCATTTCTTGTTGGTTTTCCCTTCTGAGGTATACCACCTTTTCACATTGTTGGTTATTTGGAAATGGTCCATTGTTGTTAGTTGAGGGTTTTGGATTCTAAAGCTTTGGATGGTTGGGTAACGATCTTGGTATTTTCTCCCATGGTTATTTAGCTCATTTAGATAGGTATGAACATTTTCAAATTTTATGGCATCGATGGGTTTCTTTTATCTGATAAATTTCGAATGTTGGCTCAAGTTTGTTTGCATGTGACTCTCTTTTGGGCATAGATTTGTAAGGATGGAAGTTTGATACTTGTTTGAGTTGTTTACAATGACTAATTTTGAACACCAATGATATTCTTTACCTAGGTTTTGTATTGCGACTATCATACATATTCGTTTTTTTTTTAATAACTAAGGGAATTTTGAATGAAGTTATGAATTCTATCAGTGTTGATGCATTTTGGTCTGTCTTTTATGGTTTGGTTTGGGTTATGGTCTATTATCATCCACCATTGGGTTCTTTCACTTATTCTGAAGTTTGTTTTCAAATCAAAATGAAATGAAAATATACACGGTATGTTACCAGGGTTCTTATTTTGAGTGCTCCTGTATTTGGTTCAAAAGGAGATAACAATCATATTTTTTTAGATCATTATAATACTAGCTCGATTTGTTGTGACAATTGTTGGGGTATGTGGATGGTTTTTGAATTGTTCACTCTGTTATATATCTTGTTGCATTGGTTTGAACCCACTTTCATTTAATGGGTTATGGTTTGATGGTTTTAAACGAATTTCAATTTAGGGTTTCGACATGCCTTTATGTCTCAACCATTTTGGGTCACTAGAGGATTTTAGGCTACAATTGTTTGAGGAATAAGATTTAAAACCCTATATTTTCTAGATTTTTTCATCAACATGTAGGCCTTCTTATTGGTATTTGGTTCTGCAAGTAATCTATTGTACAAAAGAAGGTTGGAAATGTTGAGCTTGTGAGTAGTCCAACAACATACTATTGGGTTCGTATTCAATGGAATATTGGTTGTAAAGCTCATTGTTTACAAATATATCGAAGACGCCCAGGTTTTGACATTGTTTTAACAATCAATGTATAAATAGAGATGATAATTAGTTCGAATATTTCAATCAAACTTAGCTTGTGCCCTATTGAGTTGATGTTTGATTCGATTCATTTTGTTGTTGTGATGAATGTTACAGATAAAATATTTCAGTAAAACAAAGTTCAAATGGATAGGTTTCAAAAGATTATATATGATCCTTCCTACAAGAAATTATAAGGAGAAGTTTCTAGATAGTTTGTTATTACATTTGGTTGAATGAATTAAACTCTAAAGAATTCAAAAGAAAAAATAAAAGGTTATAATTTGAGGCTTAGGATTGATTACATTAGTTGATGATTGATAGACGATAGTTGTATGCAGAAACAACATTGGTCATTATCATTTCCCTCCATAATTTCACTTTACTCAAATTATATAGCCCTCATTTTTCCAAAAATCATTTTATTATTTCCATGCTTTGTTCTGAACGAAAATGTGATTTTGTAGAAGCCATGTAATTTGGAAAAGGAAATTTTGAGTTGGGATAATGAGCATTATTAATGAAATATGCAATCAATTTTGAAGATGATATGATTATAAAACTGAGTTTGGGTAAGAATGGGTATTTTTTAGAACAACAATCATTTATTTCATTTTCATAAATAACACTTTTTGTTCATTATAAATCTGAATCACATCCCATATTTCATTAAACATCCATTTTCTAGATAACGACAATTGTGGATTTAAATTGGTAGAATTGTGACGAACCCTTCGTTACAACTAGAAGCGAAACAGAAAGTGATTTTTTTTTTTGGGGGTTTAAGGAAGGAAGGTAATGACGACAATAGTTGAACCACACAACTGACAAAAAACACACACATGCAGATCAATAAACAAACAACTATGACTCCACACACTAGCACTAGAGAAACTAGGTGAGACATGCATAAATCAACTAATGGAAACGCGTACCATCCAGTCACAAACGTGATAAATCCTACCAACTAAAGGACAACATCCACCATCCAGACACAACGGATTTGAAGACCTGAGACTAGTACCCTCCCGGCGAGCAAGAGACAACGCAGAAGTTACAACAAGACTACCAAAAACAACAGTCTCAACCACATCTGTAGTGCACGATCCTAAGCTGGGTCATCATTTTCACCTCTTGATCCAAGCACACAACGATCCAATCTCAATAAATCACATTGCCACAGGGAAATGGGCGCACTAGGGACCTACGCCCACCCGGGCTAATCCAACCTCTTGGTCCCAACAAAATCTAGCAATGCAACAACCTTACAAAAGACACCCAATAGATCGATAAGTCCTTATCTAACTCCTAGTTGGGAGAAAAAATGAGGCGGATTTAAGATGATGATCCCAAACTTAAAACCAACATTTAATATTGACGGAGGGCAAATCATTAGAGGTGATTAATGCATTAAACACCCTTAAACCAATGATCAAAAGAAAAGAAGTGTTCAATCTAATCAAAGTGGTAACTACCTTGCTCATAATTAACCATCATTAACCAACTACATTGTCATTGAATCTGAAACTACTGGAATTCGTTGTCTTAAATCGCTATTCAAATTGAAACTGTAAGGGTGATTTCCAAAAGATGAGTTCACTCTGGAATCTAATATGGGACAAGTGTTTTAAACAAATCGCCACTAGTAAAGAAATCATAGAACGAATGGAAAGAAATCGCCCACAGAATTTGTTGTCTAATGGTAAACGATGTTCGCTATCTGAGATTTATAATGTTATCCTTTAATAGTATCCTATCTAACACCATTGATATAAATCAATGATTTTGTTGTCTGGATCATCTTGCTATTCCTTGATGGTTAGTTGGAAAAAAGAGTATTGTTGTCAAATGGCTATCCAATAAAGTATGATCACACGGTCTTATTAAATAAAGGTGAGATTGTTGTAAAACAAAAAGATAAGGTTGTCTATCAGAAGTGTGAGGTGGATGTATTATCAAGGTTCGATTATGAATCAGGATATCATGTCCAGCCTCTATAAACACATAATTAATGCAGTTATACTACAATTATATGCATACTGAGTAATAATTTCAATGCCAGGGATCTAAAAGTGACAGTCATCACACGCAGCATTGCTCAACCATTAGGTCTCTGAGATTTATATGCTGAGAGTTGTCCGTTAATTACGTGAAAGTGGTTTCCATTAGACACATGAAAATTAAGTTGTCTAAACAAAAGGGTAAAGTTGTCGATTGGCAAGGGTCGTTGCAATTAATGAAATTGTTGTCAGCAATCATAAAGATGTCTAACAATAGAGGTTACAGTGCCTAGGGAAATCGCTATTCCAAATAAATTCTTGTCCATTCGCTATATACACAATAAATTTTTCGCTGCATGGATCATTTTGCCCTCCATTCAATGTACAAATCGTTGGCCATATAGTATAAATTCGCTGAGATTTAGCATTGGCAAAATCGTTGGGTTTTATCATTGAATCACTAGGTTACTCAAGGAAACGCGCGTATCGATATTAGTGTTGAGTGTCCTTAAAAAATTTAAAACCTCTTATCCAATCCTAAGGTACGTCTCAGAAAAATGAATTCGCTTGAATGAATCAATAGGCAACTGAAAGCTAAAACCGTTTCAAATAATAAAATCCGCCTGGGATAATAAAACAGTTCTGAGCAGTAAAATCGTGGGTAGTGAGAGGTTGCAGTGTAAATATATGAGGTTCACCAAAAAATATAATTGTTGGGTGAATTACAATATTAAATGTACAGCTAAATTCTTAACATCACTGGAATATGATATCACTATGATATGTCATGTCTGGAAATAAATCTATAATTGTTTTAGCTAGCTAGTCAACACAGTCTCTTAATATAATTTCACTGCCAGTACATTAAATTTACTATCACAGGATACAAGTAAAATCTCCATTAAAAGACATTATACTGGTAGTATGAAAGGCTTTAAAAATTCTCTCAAGTTAATATCATTGGCAATAAATGTAAATCACATTCACCATATAAATTGCAGTCAGATGTATAAATTTCATTCACTAGATGTAAATTGCAGACAATATGTAAAGGAATCATAGTCAATGTATTAATGAAATTGTAGTCCATAAGAAGGAAGAAATCACTCTCAAATGAGGACGAAATCGTAGGAGAAACACCAATGAAGCGCTGGTTAAATTGCCCAAAAATCGTAGAGATTTCCATTAAAACACTGGGAAGAGTCATTGAAAAGTTGCAGAGTCAAACACATGATAACGCAGTCAAAATATGCATGAATTCGCAGGGGTAAATCGTGGTTGAATAAATTGAGATTGCAAAGAAGGAAATTTTTAGTCAAGTTATTAAATTTTAAAATGAACATTCGCCAGTAAAAGTAATAAGTTGTGGGGAGGGATGCCAACTAGAGGTGTTAAAAAGAAAGTTAATTTTACACTCAGTTAAATTAAATCATGGAGTTAAAATTTTAGGTGACACAGAGTTAAAAACACATAATCACTTAATACCAGAAGGCACAATGACATACAATTAGCCAATAAAAATCAACAAGGGTAGACGGTTGGGCAGAAACATCCATCGCTCATCATTGTCACATAGAAAGGTGGGGCATTAACATCTATAAGTCTATTAACACCGAAGTCACGACCGTCAATCTAGATCCTAGACAAATGCCTAGGCAAGGAATGATGAGCTAAGGACGAGGGGGAAGTAAGAAGCACAAACTCAATACAAATCAATAAATCCATAGGACGATCATGACATGCAGGGATCAAAAGCCAAGGGGAGCAATCAAGAATGAGCTTAAGGCTATGGGGGAGATTCAGTTATCAAATAAAATGATAGGTCAATCATTTTCTTTACCTAATTAAATATACATAACTATAAGCGTAAGGTATACTAATAATCTACCATACTAAAATAAATGAAGCATACCATAGCCCAAGTCGCTCGCTCTGAGTTGTTATCTTGCGCACTCCGTGCTTCTCCAGCTTGTCGACCGATGAGAATTCACCGGTACCTCCCAGCCAACGCTAGGGGCACTCTTCTCCCCCCTTAGACACCCGATCCGCAAAGGGGCCACGCACACTGACCTAAAGATCAGCTAGCTCCCAGCTCGCCTCGCATGGCCAAGCTACCACTCCTCACTGAGCTAGGTATCCCAACTCCCACAAGCTAAGCCAGTCAAGTCTAAAATTCTACAGCGTAATGTTACGCATCACATAATAGATCCATCATCCTCCTCCTCCCTCCTTTATATATATATTTTCTAAGTCATTTACTTTCCCAAAATCCCTTTTAATTTATTGTTCAATAATTTAATTCCTAATAATCCTCCCGGTACATGTGTCACCCATCCCCTTCATTGCACCATGAATTAATTTAATGAATGAATTAATTACTTCTATTTCCCTCACGCACCTAAAGGCACTCCTAGAATCGCTCCTAGGTGTCCCCATATTCCCTTACAAGTTTTAATGACTTTCCCCCTTACTAATTTACTAGTTGAGTTTAATTTAGAATGTTCTTAAATGCTAGATACCTTACTAAGTTAGTCTTTCCACTATTTCCTTGTGTTTCCCCTTTCTTTTTATGTTTCTCGTTTTTTCCTAGTTTCCTAATTCTTTTAGATTTCGCTCTTTCCCTTTTTATTCAGAAATCAAAATTGGTAGGTGTAGAAAATTAACTTTTTCCCCTTTTTCTTTTTAATTAATAAATTTTAATTAGCATATGTGATAAAAAAAATATTTCCCCCTTTTTCCCCCTTTTAAATTTTATCCCCCAAAAGATTTTTATAAATTAATTAAATTACTTACCCCCTTCTCATCACATGATTAATGAGGATTATCATCATTATTTATTTATTTTATTTTTATTTTTATGTAAATAGATTTTTATTTTTATCACAAGTATCGCTTAGACATAGGCTTTATTTTCCTGGGCTAGGCAACATTTTATTAGAGGAATTGTTTTAAATATTTCTTATCATGTTATTCATCTTAAGGCCATCTAGGTTTATTCATTCATTATTTAACAACGCGATGTGCCCTTCAAGATGCACTAGGTGCTCCAAGGTTCCACTCGCCTCATTTTGTTTCCCTTGCGTGATGCACTCTTCAGGACGCACTACGTGCTCCAAGGGTGCCACTCTCCTCTTGACTGACTTGGTAGATATAAAAAACCCTTGGATTCGCCAGATGATCTTATGGGAGAATAAGGGCCTCTAAGGAATAAGGATCTTGCCTTATTGCGTGCCCCTTACAATCATCATGAGTGACTGTCGTAGTCTTCCCTCATGGCATCGTGGGTCTTCTCGAACTAGGTAGTCGTTAACCTACAATTCGAGCCATGACGAGAGTGCTAGTAGGTTGTGGCATGGCTACTGTCCACCCCTCTCCCTCAACATCTCTGGTAGTCGTGCATGACCCCTCTACTCCACATGTGATTCTGGTCAGCAAGCTATCGTCAACTTGCATCATCAACGAATCATGTCAGAAATAATATCCATAATCATATCATCTCATCAGATGCACAAATGTCATATATACTACAATAAACCCCAATAGTCTACTCCCTGACTCGATCTGGAGTCTAAGGGGTTTCATCGATGCCTCTGCATCCTCGAGGTCCAAAATCCCCCACACTCAGGAAAACTGAGTCAATAGCATCTGTCTATGTCAATACAACAAAATAACATGTTATCAATCCATAACGCCTCACAATCATAATCAAATGCCCAATAGTATAATAATCTGGATCACTTGCAAGAAAGTGTCCTCAAAGAATAAGTTTGCTCAGTGCGCGCAAGAGAGGAATGTTACAAGAATGATAGTTATATGTGGAGTAGTGGATTGATGACATGCATGGTAGTGTTTGAATTGATAAGAGACTAAATTTTAAATTTATCTTTAGGCAAGTAAATTGATGGTGGATTAGTATTCCTTGTTTCATATTTGTATCTAAGTTTTCTTCCAAACAATGAGTTTCTTTAGTAGAGGAAGTCATGGCAGTGGTAGGGGAAGAAACAACTTTTGGCAAAGAGGCAACAAAGGACCTAGATTTTCTATTCATTTTTATGTTGATCCTCAAGAATTAAATCAACTATTCCAAGATGGGATTTTTAATTTGGTAGGTCAAGGAGGGTTTCATCGACATTCCAGACAAGAAAGGCCTCCTTTTTAGCCTCGACCAAGTGTATCTAATGTTCATGTTTTGAATCATGTCTCCCTCTAGCCAAAGGTTCTTGTAAATCATGGATGGAAATATATTGTTCATTCCCCTATAGTTCATCATCATGGTTTCCCCATGGTTTAATTTCCATTTCCTGCTCCACCTACACTCAACCAACATACCATGAATATTAATCAATTTACATCCCATGTTCAATCCTCTCGTGCAATAAAAGGCTTAAAAAAACTATCCATGAGCCTATGTCAAGAAAGGGTAAAAAAGCATTCACTCATTCCAAATCATCTGATAATTTCTCTCAGTCAGTCACCTCACATTCCCAAAAAAGAAATGAACTATCTCAAGATCTTAGTGAAGCTCAACCTCATGCATCTAATCAACCACTCACTGACAAGGCTCACTCAACAAACAAATCAAGAAGATCAGGAAGAAGTGAGAAGAGGTAGACTGCTTCACACAGTAAATATGGCTTCTGATATTTATGTTTGTTTATGGTAGTAGACAGTTTGTTCATGTTTTGACTTTGGGACATTTTGATACTATTATCTTCATTTTTGGAGATTCCAATCAATAATTTTT
>JASDQU010257397.1:15988-28520 GCA_032191745.1 Picea mariana | reverse complement strand
TACTCAAAATTATTCTTGGCAAGCGGTTTGGTGAATATATCTACAATCTACTCATGTGCAGAAAGGTATTGCACGTGTATTGCTTTCCTCTGTACCATGTCTATGATATACTGATATTTTATCTCAATGTGTTTCGATTTATCGTGAATCACAAGATTATCAAAGATCTTCACACAACTTTGTTTATCACAATGAATAATGGTAGGATCCATATCATGATCAAATAAATCTATCAGGAGATTGCGAAGCCACACTTCTTTATGGACTGCCACACTCAACGCTATATACTCTACTTATGCGGTACTCAAGGCCATAGAGATCTATTTCCTGTTGCACCAGGAAACCATGGCAGACCCCAAGGTAAACCAACAACCAGATGTGCTCTTCCAGTCCACTGTGCTCCCTACCCAATCTGCATCAACATATCCATGCAAACTCATGTCTACATTGGAAACATATCTCAGGCCATGTCTAAGTATGCCTCATAGATATATCGATAGATATTTCGCTACTATATAGTGATTCTGTCTCGGATAACTCATGAAATGACTAAGTACATTCACTTCATAACATATATTAGGTCTGGTGTTAACCATATACATCAATAATCCAATCAGCTTTTGGTATAAATGTGGATCAGTCTCACCTGAATTAGTAGAAGCATCGTTCATTTTCTTCAAATCCATCACCATCGGTGTAGGCATGGATTTGGAGTCTTTCATACCAAACTTATTCAATATCTCCATTGTATATTTTCCTTGACTCAAGAAAATCTCATTAGTCCTCTACCATACTTCTAGTCCCAAGAAGTAGTGCATCATATCCAGATCCTTCATATCGAATTCAAAAGTCAATGCTCACTTTAATTCAACAATAAGTCTTTCTGAACCGGTGAGGAATAAGTCATCCACATACAGGACCAAGATAAGGCACTCGTCACCAAAAATGTGATAATATAGGTTTGGATCAACAAAACGTTTTTGAATCCCAAACTCATCAAGAATCCATCCATCTTTGCGTACCAAGAACAAGGTGCCTTCTTTAGTCCATACATGGCTTTCTTCAACATGCACACATGATATTTCTCGTCGTGTTTCACGAATCCTTCTAGATGCTTGAAGCAAACTTCTTCCTCAATATCACCATTGAGAAATGAAGTCTTTACATCCATTTGATGTATTCTCCAACCCATGGATTCTACAAGATCAATAATCGTACAGATGGAAGTGTATTTGGGTAACATGAGCAAATGTCTCCTCATAATATATTCCCTCCTCCTGAGAGAATCTTCTAGCCACAAATATCACTTTGTACTTCTAAAAAATTCCATTAGTTTCATGTCCCTCTACCTCTAGCAGAGTCTGTCGATCTCATGTATGCTCTTATGGACTACTACAATGTCTCTGGAGACATCATCTGGAGCTATGGGATCAACAAGATCAATAATTGTCTCCCTCTGAACTGCTGAAGGGGAGAAGTTATGTTTCTTCCTTCTTTTCAAATATTTTGACTCCCTCTGAAGTATGAAGGATATACATTTTCCCTTTTCTATGTTTCTAACCTGGAGACATCTCATGTCTTCTCAAGTCCTATAATCATTCTATAGTACTTTGCTAGCCTCTTGTACTAGAATAATAATCAACCAAGAAAATTTGGACTCCCGTACCAGGGATAATGGTCCAAGTCAAGAGGGGTCCCACACCAAGGATAATACCCTTCATTATTAGAATGCAGACAACTATAGGTTAATGATTAAATCAAATAAGGAATGTAGTACAAAACTTACCCTAGTCTATAGTCATGCTTAATCTTGTATTTGGTATTCCTAAGAAAGGTGAGAGGAAGAAATCCTCATCTCTCATGTCTTCATCTCTCTGAGGTGGGTCTGGATCCATGTCAACAGTGGAAGCATATTGTCTTCCTCTCTTCCTGGTAGGACAATTTCTCGCAAGGTGTCCATACTTGTCACATATGAAGCACTAGATCTTTGACATGTCTTTTCTCTGATCATAACTTGAAGTTGATGAAGTCTTCTTGTATTTTGAATGTTTGACTGAAGTTTCTTTTATTTCTTCCTCCTTTCTTTGTATGAAGTGCAAGAGCATGATTTTCATCATGAGGGGAGTCTTTCACTCCTCTAGCTATAAGTCTTATTTCTTCCTAGGTACAGTATGTCCATAGATGATCCAAAGTAGGTAGTTGGTCTCTACCACTGATACTTTGAAGAAATGTTTCCCAATTTTTTGGAAGATTATTGAGAGTGGTCAAGACAAGTTCTTCGTTTGATATGTTTTCTCCAATGTAACCTAACTGATATTTGATCTTTGATCTTTTTTGTTACTCTCAAACACATTATTCAATGCTTCATACATTTCATAAGCTATCTTCAGGTTGGAAATATGAGGTAGGAGATGATTATCTTTCTTGCCTTGATGTCATCTTCCTTCCTTTCTTCCTTCCATTCATTGGTAGTTGTCTCTGGTAAATCCTTTTTGTATCACCCTCAATAGGTAATCCTTTTCAAGGGTGATCTGAATTATTTACTTCTAGGAACTGAAGTTGCTTGATCCATAAAGCCTATCTTCCACCAAGGTTATGTTCATCATATTTTCAGATTCTTCACAAACCCTTACCAACTGGGCTAGAAAACCTAACGGCTAGGTTAGGCTAGAAATATTAGGTTTCGTTGGGATTATGACTGCCAACAATAAGCCTTGAAAGTAATAAGAACACTGGTGAGATGAAAATCTCCTTCAATTAGCCGCAAAAACCCTAAATCTAAATTTTCTGCAAAAAATTGCAAAACACTAGAAAGCCTAGGGCCAAAAATAAAAAAATCTCGGAATTGCAATCTGAGAGTTTCTGGAGGTGCACTGAGGGAGGCCATACACCCCTATGTAATTTTTATCCTGAACGTTTTAGTATTAAGTGTTGGAACACCCAAAAATGAGAGGGTCATACATATTTCTGGAAACCCTAGGAGGGTCATATAGTTCTGCAAAAAAGAGGATGCCTTGCTTTCAAGGCTGTGCAATGACTTCTTCAAGACCTATGCTCTGATACCATGTTGAATTTTCACTATGTTGGGCTCAAGTATGATGTTTATTTAATTTTTTCATTTACTTGAACCATAAACAAATGTAGCTACACAATTTACAAATGCTACAATAACCAAGATCACAAGAAGAAGTACCATGCACAAGAACACAAGAAATATCCTGGGAAACCCTTCTAATCAAGGAAAGAAAACTCAACAATCCTTTTCTATATTATAAAGAGAAGATAACCCAACCATAGAACCCTAATGCACACAAGAGGTTGCTTCTACAACCTTGAAACTTGTGCCCAAGAGAGGTGCACACTTTAGCCCTAGAAATGTACTTGCTGAAATTTCCAAATGACAAGTGACTTGTGTGTTTCCTCAATGGGAAAATTACCTTTACTTATACTATACTTATCACATCAAATGACGTGTCTATTGGCACAATAGGAATGACCTGTACAACTTAATAATATAATAAATATAATTAATAGTTACAATATTAATTATCTTTACATGGTGGGGCCGACCTGTACCCTTTACAACATAATTAGGGTTACATGCAAATCTTACTCTTAGACAATATAGAAATGATCTCACACGTCCACTAGTGCTTAGCCACTATGGAATAGTCCACCTGTGCTTAGCCACATGGACATCCTACTCAACAGATATCTCTCTCAACTGATTCCACATGAAAATCATCTGGAGTACCATCTCAAGCTTGACTCAACTGAGTCCACAAGGCAAGAGACCACATGTGATAAAAAATCGGTCTAGAGTCTGTCGCACACCCATCACATGGGCACCTTCACTCCACATAGGGGTACACATAATCTCATATCAATCCAAAGAGGAATGAAACAACCATTTCATGGGCACCCTCACCCCACATAGGGGCACAAATCGTCTCATCTTAGTCCAGAGAGGAACGACACACCCATCACATGGGCACACCCAACACATGGGCTCTCTCATAGGTCGAATCAACTCAGTCTTGGAGGAGACCATGTCCTGGAGGATGTCTCATGAAGAAGTAATAATCAATAGTGTCACCTACCTCTGTTTCTTTAATCTTTGCTAAGCAATGCAGTAAGGTCATTTCATAGACCGAGAAGTTCGTCTCCTTTGTGATCCGTGCTCACAGTAAGAAAAAGTTCACTGCCACATCCATGGATTCTATACAAATCCTCTCTTTGCAACATAAGCAAGTGGATGGGATCATGGAAGAATACAAAGACATCTTCTCCTCATCCACTAGGGCACCAATGCACTGCCAAGTCAAGCATCCAATTGATATGACCCCTGGTGTACCTCTACCTAATGGACCAGTATATCCTCATTCGCTGATGGAAAATGATGAAATCAAGCGTCAGTTCTAGGAGCTTCTTTGAAAGGGGAACATTAGACCCAAATCCTCCCCTTGTGGAAGCTCGATTGTACTAGTGCAGAAGAAGGACGAGACTTGGCGACTTTGCATNGAACTGGTACCTAATTCCCAGTTGATGACCTTCTTAACAAACTCAAGGGGGAAAAGTTCTTCAACAATATTGACCTAAAGGCTGGCTACCACCAGGTTCCCATCGAATCAACTGATGTATGGAAGACAACCTTCAAATATAAAGAAGGTCTCTTTGAATGGATGGTCATTCCCATTGGCTTAAAAAATGCACCAACCACTTTCATGAGGTTGATGGATGATGTATTGAGACCCTTCACCAACTCTTTTGTGGTGGTATATTTGGATGACATCCTCATCTTTAGCATAACTTGGGAGGATCACATGCGGCATATTCAATAGGTTTTGAGCACTTTGTGGTAGCACAAGCTATATGCCAACTTAAAAAATTCTCTTTTGGCATGAACAATGTCCAATACTTGGGCTACATTGTTGATGGGCATGGGGTACATGTTGATCCAAAAAATATCCAAGTCATCCGTGATTGGCCATCCCCAACCACAATAACCGAGATTTAGATCTTCTTGGGACTAGCCAACTTCTACCGACGATTCATGTTGGGATTCTCCCATATTTCTTGGGCTTTCAGCCAGGTGACCAATGGCAGTGGAAAGGCCAAGTTCATGTGGGGGAAGGAACAACAATGAGCATTTGATGATATGAATCATTGCTTGTGCTCAACTCCAGTACTCTCCTTTCCCGATATGCAACAACCATTCGAGATTGAGGCTGATGCATCTAAATATGATGTAGGTGTAGTTCTTACTCAACATGGTCATCTGGTGGCATACCATAGTGAGACACTCTCATATACTATACATAAATACCCCACCTATGATAAGTAAATGTATTCCATTGTACAAGCCTGTCGTCAATGGAAAAATTACATTCTGGGAAAGGAGACGATCATCCACATTGATCACAATATTCTTCAATTCATACAGACACATGGGAAATTGTAGAATGAGCTCCATCAGAAGTGGTCCACCTACATGCAACAGTTCCATCTCAACATCAAGTATAAGACATGGATCCAAAATCGTGTCATTGACTGCCTCAATCGACCTCTCGTGGCCGCACTCACCAGTGTGCTCCATTCCTATGGACATGAGGCATCTGAGTGGCCCCAACTTTATCAACAAGATATGAAATTAGCCACCACCTATCAAATATTGGGTACGGGTGCGTCTGTCATTGATTTTCACATTCAAGATAGAGTGTTATGCCATATGAGTTATCTCTATGTTTCTACAAGTGAGCGTGCAAAGATGATTTGGAAATCCCAATCGGATGGCAGGACATTTTGGTGTGGGGAAAACTATGGTCATTCTTCAGAAACATTTTTATTGGCCAAAAATTCGACATGATGTCAACAAGTATATTAGATCTTGCACTTCCTGTTCCATTTCCAAGCCATCCTTCAAGAAGAAAGGCTTTTACACCCCTCTTCCTACTCCTAAGAAGCCTTGGAAATCCATCTCAATGGATTACATGTCTGGCCTTCCGTCCACCAAGAAAAGCAATGACTGCATGTTTGTGGTAGTTGATCGATTTTCAAATATGGTCATCCTCATAGCCTGCAAGAAGAATATCACATTGGTAGATACTTCCAAGCTCTTCTTTGAACGAGTGTGGGTCCATTTTTGGATACCACAGAACATCATCTCCGATTGGGACAACAGGTTAATCAACACATTTTGGTTGAGTCTCTGGTCACTGTTGGATACCAAGCTCACTAAATCCACTTCTTTCCACCCCCAAACATATGACCAAATAGAGGTTTTCAATCAGATGATTGTGCACATATTGCGCATGTACAACTCTAAGCATCCACGTACAAGGGATGAGAGTATCCCCTATGTTCAACACAGTTACAACAAGGCTCTCCATAGCTCCACCGACATATCCCATTTCAGGTGGGGCTTGTATTCCAACCCTTGGGTCCCATCAATGTTGCACTACCTCTTGCCATGACAAAAACAGACTCTTCCCATTTTCAGTCTGAGATTGAAAAATACACCAGATTCATTGAGCGGATTCAACGCATCTGCCAATAGGTCCAAGAGATTTTGTATAAATCCAATGCTAATTACAAGTAGCGCCATTATCAACACAGGGTACTACACTTGTTTTAGGTTGGAGACAATGTCTGGTTACATTTGCAGAAGGAGCGTCTCACAAGACCCCATCGGAATCTCCACCCACTTCACTATGGTACAGTCTTTCACTCTTCTAGTTATAAGTCTGATTTCTTCCTAGGTACAGTCTATCCATAGACGATCAAAAGTAGGTAGTTGTTCTCTATGACTAATACTTTGAAGAAATGGTTCCCAATTTTTTGGAAGATTATTGAGAGTGGTCAAGACAAGTTCTTCATATGATATGATTTCTCCAATGGAACCTAACTGATCTTTGATCTCTGACATAATCATGAAGAATATAACAACGATGTCACCTTTTGTCATCTTGATATTTTGAAGTTGGCCCTTCAATGTTAGATATCCGAGGGTGTTGTTACTCTCAAACATATTATTAAATTCTTCATACATTTCATAAGCTGTCTTCAGGATGGAAATATGAGGTAGCAGATGATCTCTTACTGAGTAGATGATTATTTTTCTTGCCTTGACGTCATCTTCCTTCCTTTCTTCCTTCCATTCATCGGTAATTGTCTCTGGTAAAGCCTTTTTGTATCACCCTTAATAGGTCATCCTCTTCAAGGGTGATTTGTAGTATTTAATTCCAGGAACTGAAGTTTCTTGATCCATCAAGCCTATCTTCCACCAAGGTTATGTTCATCATATTTTCAGATTCTTCACAAACCCTTACCAACTAGGCTAGAAAACCTAACGGCTAGGTTAGGCTAGAAATATTAGGTTTCTTTGGGATTATGACTGCCAACAATAAGCCTTGAAAGTAATAAGAACACTGGTGAGATGAAAATCTCCTTCAATGAGCTGTAGAAACCCTAAATCTGAATTTTCTGCAGAAAATTGTGAAACCCTAGAAAGCCTAGGGCCAAAAATCCAAAAATATTGGAATTGCAATATGAGAGTTTCTGGAAGTGCACTGAGGGAGGACATACACCCCTATGTAATTTTTCCCCAAAATTTTAGTAAAGTGTTGGAACACCCAAAAAGGAGAGGGCCGTACATATTTCTAGAAACCCTAGGAGGGTCGTACAGTTCTGCAAAAAAGAGGACGACTTGCTTTCAAGGCTTGTGAAATGAATTCTTCAAGACCTATGCTCTGATACCATGTTGAATTTGCACTATGTTGGGCTAAAGTATGAGGTTTATTTAATTTTATCATTTACTTGAACCATAAACAAATGTAGCTACACAATTTACAAGTTCTACAATAACCAGGATCACAAGAAGAAGTACCATGCACAAGAACACAAGAAATATCCTAGGAAACCCTTCTAATCAAGGGAAGAAAACTCGACAATCCTTTTCTATATTATCAAGAGAAGATACCCCAAACATAGAACCCTAATGCACACAAGAGGTTGTTTCTACAACCTTGAAACTTGTGCCCAAGAGAGGTGCACACTTTAGCCCTAGAAATGTATTTGCTGAAATTTCCAAATGACAAGTGACTTGTGTGTTTCCTCAATGGGGAAATTACCTTTACTTATAATATACTTATCACATCAAATGATGTGTCTATTGGCACAATAGGGCTGACCTGTACAACTTAATAATACGATAAATATAATTAATAGTTACAATATTAATTATCTTTACATGGTGGGGCCGACCTGTACCCTTTACAACATAATTAGGGTTACATGTATATATTACTCTTAGACAATATAGAAAGGATTTCACATGTCCATTAGTGCTTAGCCACTAGGGACTTGTACACCTGTGTTCAGCCACAGGGATGTCCTACTCAACAAATATCTATCTCGACTGAGTCCATAGGAGAATCATTTGGAGTACCATCTCAATCCTGACTCAACTGATTCCATAAGGCAGGAGACCACATGTCATAAAAACTCAGTCTAGAGTCTGATGCACACCCATCACATGGGCACCTTCACTCCACATAGGGGTACACATCATCTCATATAAATCCAGAGAGGAATGACACATCGATCTCATGGGCATCCTCACCCCACATAGGGTCACACATTGTCTCATCTCAGTCCAGAGAGGAACGACACACCCATTACATGGGCACACCCAACACATGGGCTTTCTCACAGGTCAAATCAACTCAGTCTCATAGGAGAACGTGTCCTCAAGGATGTATCATGAAGAAATAATCATCAATAATGCCACCTACCTCTATTTCTTTAATCTCTACTAAGCAATGCAGTAAGCTCATTCCATAGACTAAGAAGTTCATCTTCTTTGTGATCCGTGCTCACAGTAAGAAGAAGTTCACCACCACATCCATGGCCTCTACACAAATCCTCTCTTTGCAACAGAAGCAAGTGGAAAGGATCGTGGAACAATACAAAGACATCTTCTCCTCATCCACCAGGATACCGATGCACTGCCAAGTCAAGCATCCAATTGATATGACCCCCGGTGTACCTCTACCTAATGGAGCAGTCTATTGTCGCTCGTTGATGGAAAATTATGAAATCAGGCGTCAAATACAAGAGCTTCTTCAAAATAGGAACATTTGACCCAACTCCTCCCCTTGTGGATGATTGTACTGGTGTAGAAGAAGGACGAGACTTGGTGACTTTTCATTGATTACAGAGCCTTAAACAAAATCATCATCAGGAACTGGTACCCAATTCCTAGGATTGATGACCTTCTTAACCAACTCAAGGGGGAAAAGTTCTTCAACAATATTGACCTAAAGTCTAGCTACCACTAGATTCCCATCGAACCAACTGATGTATGGAAGACAACCTTCAAATATAAATAAGGTCTCTTTGAATGGATGGTCATTCCCTTTGGCTTAAAAAATGCACCAACCAATTTCATGAGGTTGATGGATGATGTATTGATACCCTTCACCAACTCTTTTGTGGTGGTATATTTGGATGACATCCTCATCTTTAGCAGAACTTGGGAGGATTGGCCAGCCCCAACCACAATAATCAAGCTTTAGATCTTCTTGGGACTGGCCAACTTCTACTGACGATTCATGTTGGGATTCTCCCATATTTCTTGGGCTCTCAGCTAGGTGACCAAGGGAGGTGGAAAGGCCAAGTTCATGTGGGGGAAGTAACAACAATGAGAATCGATGATATGAAGCATCTCTTGTGCTCAAATCTAGTACTCTCCTTTCCCGATATGCAAAAACCATTCAAGATTGAGGATGATGCATTTGACTATGATGTAGGCGTAGTTCTCACTCAACATGGTCATCCGGTGGCATACCATAGTGAGACACTCTCATATATTGTCCGAAAATACCCCACCTATGACAAGGAAATGTATTCCATTGTACAATCCTATCGTCAATGGAAACATTACATTCTGGGAAAGGAGACGATCATCCACATTGATCAAAAGCCTCTGCAATTCATACAGACACAGGGGAAATCACAAAACGAGCGCCATCAGAAGTGGTCCACCTACATGCAACAATTCCATATCAACATCAAGTATAAGACATGTATCACAAATCATGTCGTTGACTGCCTTAGTTGACCTCTCGTAGCCGCACTCACTAATGTGCTCCATTCCTATGGACATGAGGCATTTGAGTGGCACCAACTTTATCAACAAGATCCGAAATTCACCACCACCTATCAACTCTTGGGTACGGGTGCCTCTGTCACTATTTTTCACATTCAAGACACAGTATTATGCCATATGGGTTATCTATGTGTTCCTACAAGTGAGTGTGCAAAGATGATTTGTAAATCCCACTACAATCGGATGGAAGGACATTTTGGCGTGGAGAAAACTGTGGTTGTTCTTCATAAACATTTTTATTGGCCAAAACTTTGACATGATGTCAACAAGTATATCATATATTTCACTTCCTGTTCCATTTCCAAGCCATCCATCAAGAAGCAAGGCTTTTACACCCGTCTTCCTACTCCCAAGAATCCTTGGGAAACCATCTCAATGGATTACATGTCTGGCCTTCCATCCACCAAGAAAGGCAATGACTGCATATTTGTGGTAGTTAATCAATTTTCAAATATGGTCATCCTCATAGCCTACAAAAAGAATATCACATCGGTAGATACTTCCAAGCTCTTCTTCGAATGAGTGTGGGTCCATTTTTGGATACCACAGAACATCATCTTCGACTGGGACAATAGGTTACTCAACACATTTTGGTCGAGTCACTGGTCACTGTTGGACACCAAGATCACTAAATCCACTTCTTTCCATCCCCAAATAGACGACCAAATAGAGGTTTTCAATCAGATGATTGTGCACATATTGCTCATGTACAACTCTAAGCATCCACATACATGGGATGGGAGTATCTCCTATGTTCAACAAAGTTACAACAAGGATCTCCATAGCTCCATCGAGATATCCCATTTCAGGTGGGGTTGGGATTCCAACCCTTAGGTCCCATCGATGTTACACTACCTCTTTCCATGACATAGACAGACTCTTCCCATGTTAATTTAGAGACCGAAAAATCCACCAGATTCATTGAGCGGATTCAATACATCCACCAACAGGTCCATGAGATTTTGCAGAAATCCAATGCTAATTACAAGCAGCGCCATTATCAACACAGGGTACTACACTTGTTTCAGGTTGGAGATAATGTCTAGTTACATTTGCAGAAGGAGCATCTCACAAGACCCCATCGAAATCTCTACCCACTTCACTATCGGCCTTACACTATCACCAAGGTTGTGGCTAGCAATTCTTTTGAGCTCAACACTCCACCCTTCCTTGGCTTGCACCTAGTCTTCAATGTGGACCTCCTTCGAGCATATTTTCCACCATTATTGGACACCTTAGAGATCACATAACAACTGGCACCAACATATCTTAACCTTGACTGCATGGGACAAGCATCCACTGATCAGATAATGGACATGCAGGTCAAGGGCACTCGCTAGCAGAGGATCCAACTTTATCAGGTTGTTTAGGGCGGGCAACTCCTACACCAAGGAAAGTGGCTCTTCTAGGGCCAAATGCAATAGAATTTTCCTCACCTTATGGGGGAACTCAATGTAATGGAGACCATTTCTTCCTAAGGGGGGATGATTGATCCAGGTGGATATTGATGGCCACCCAGCTATTCCAACTAGCTCCTCTTGTCCGTTTTTAGTTCAACACATTCTTCTGTACTTCTTTGTAATTGTGGGTTCTATACTTCCAGGGTTGTTTGAAGCCCTACACATCTTCCAGGTGAATATTAGTGGCCTCTCACCTAATCCAAATGGCTTATTTTTTATGTTTTCATGTCATCACATCCTGTTGTACTTCCAAGGCCATTTTGGAGCCCTAAACAATGTGTTTTTTTGGCTTGCCACAATCAAACTATAGATATAGTCATATTTTTATGGCGTAATGTGTATTTATCCAAAATACCTTTCCAATGGGCTATCACGTTCCTAAAATAAAGGTCGTATGCAAAACTTATGACCCAGGAAGTTGAGGTACCAACTTACCCATAAGGGCTCACATGACTTTTGGTGTTTCACCTCCTAGGGTTAGGTTTTTGGATGTCTAGGGTTTTGGAATTCATGAGTAATATAAAAAAGGATTTTGGAGCCTCATTGGGATCATTCTGTTGGAATATTGGTTGTTGTCATTGATGTCAACCCTAGTCATGGGTTTTGGACCACAAGATTGATAAAGTTATTTGGACATGAAGGAAAATGCACATGCAGATACAACACCCATGGATGGATAGTATACATCATTCTCTTTCCGGTGGTATGTGGCACGTCACGTGGATCCTGATGGTTGAGGAGAAATGAATTTTTGAAGATGACAAAGTGAATTGTACATGTAGGCCCTGAAGACAATTAAAGAAAAGAATTACAAAATAAGAAAGTGTTAGGTCGGCCCTAATGTTAAAAGGAAGTGACATAAATGGTATAAATAAACATCATTATACATTCATTTGATACAAGT
>JASDQU010257392.1:0-15875 GCA_032191745.1 Picea mariana | reverse complement strand
TTGCCAGGCTCAGGGGAACACATCAAGACACTTCCCCATATTGTAGGAGTAATCACCTGCACCCAATTCAATACATTGTAAATTCTGTGAGTTCACGACACATGCTACAAACCAATGTAGGGCATTAGGTTCACTTTCAAATAGACTAGAGCGGACCACATTCAGGATAAATGAAACACCCCAAGGGCTGAGAAACGGTCGGGGAAGTGGTAGTGTAGGAGGAATGGAGGATGAGGACCAAGTTGATGTTAAAATTGTAACGAACAAGGATATATCGTCATAGATTGTCCTCATCGGAGATGACCATGGTGTTCACACTCCGTAACTAACGCCCATGCAATTGAAGAGTGCCCAGATCTAATTGCAAAGTTGGAGGATCAGAATCGACAAAGAGGATCTAAATTCATAGGCTCATAACTCATAATAGAATATGAAGAGAGGTTACCTAAAGTTAAAATCATCACTCGTGAAGGAGAAAAAACTAGGGAATATGCAGACAATCGACCTAAGATTCAGAAAGTAGCCCCCAAGGATGACAGGTATGATCCTCTAAAAAAAAAAACTATTTTTCAAAGATGCAATAGAAATATCTAGAGGAAAATATTCTCCAGAAATAAGGGAAAGCCCTCCTAAATTAACCCAAGACCCAAGAACACTCAAGCTCCTGCCTCACCTCATGCACCTCGAAATCCTTTAAATTCTAGAAGACCTCGTGACCAATCTCAAAATATAATCAACTTATGGTTTCAATTATTATTTGAGATCCTGGGAGATGACCTCTTTTCTAAGAAGTTGTGGAACACCTTCTACCTAATCCCAGTGGATGAGGGAAGACCAGATAATAATATAACCAAAAAACTCCCTGAGAAGGATACAAAGAGAGTACAAAGAAGGAAGGTGCAAACTGGAAAATAATTTAGGTTGGAACCCTAGTTAAAAAACTTTGAAATTAAATATGTCATGCTAGAATTTGGATCAGATGTCAACATATTACCCAAAAATACTTGGGAGGCCCTATGGAAAATTCAGTTAGTCTATTCCCCCATCCAACTGAGAATGGGAAATCAATATTTCATTTTTCCAGTGGGAAGGTTGGAAGATGTGGTAGTAGATGTTGCAAGAGTTAAAATGATAGATGATTTTGAAATCATTGAGATCATGGGAGATGAAGAACCCTACCATACCTTATTAGTAATTGATTGGTATTATGAAAATGATGTTGTCATTGACTTAAAGAAGGACACTATGATGTTTGAAGAAGATGGAGTAAAAGTTTTCCATCCCTTAGATCCATACATGGGACCTAGATATATTGAGCTAGTGGATAATAACATAGAATCATAATTTATCGACCAATTATACACCATAAAAATAGGGATGAGGCCAGATTACATCAACCCCACTACAGATGGATTTGTAAGTTGGAGGAATATACATTCATCGGAGGAGGACTATTTATTGATGATTGTGAATCCAGATCAAGCCCAGTGGTATGTTCTAATCATTCCCACTTGTTCCAGTCCAATCGAGACCACAACCTTGTCAGAATACCGGTAGCATGTTTCCAAGTTGATAAATACCTAGAAGAACCTAATGAAGTAGAAGAACTTAGGAACGCAATATTAAAGAAACTGTAGGAACTAGGGAAATCCATAATACTACACCCATTCATACCAGTATCACCTATACCCATCCTCCAAAGTTGCAGAAAGTAAACATAGGGAGAAAAGAGCATCCTAAGATAGCTTTTATAGAGAATTACTAGGATGAGAAGACCATGAATGAAATCCAGAGTTTATTGCAGGAATACGAAGACCTATTCCCAAAAACCTTTTCAGAATTGAAAGGGATAAAAGGAACCATGGAAGAGATGAATATTGAGCTAAAACCTGAATCAAAACTAGTAAATCACAAATCATATCGTCTCAATCCCAAGATAAAAGTAAAGTTCAAAAGACAAATAGACAAAATTCTTACGGTAGGACTAATATTTTCGATAAAAGAAGTAGAATGGTTTTTCCCCATAGTAATAAAGAGAAAAAAGAGTATTGAGGACGTTTAGTTTTGTGTTGACTATAGGAGTTTTAATGTCGCATGTGTAGATGATTCATTTTTGACATCCTTTAATGATGAGGTATTATATCAGGTTGTGGGGAAAGAAGCATATTCATTTACAAATGGATTCCCAGGGTATCACCAAGTCATAATTTCAGAGGATGATAAGAAGAATACCAATTTTATAACTAAGTGGGGATCATTTTCATATAACGTAATTCCCTTTGGCCTAAAGAACACCCTTGTGGTCTTCTCCCGGATTGTTATTGCAAAAATTCATGATTTTATACATAGGTTCCTAGAAGTGTACATGGATGACTAGATGGCATAGAGCTTGTTGAAAGAGAACATAGGGATACTCCAGTTGATGTTTGATAGATTTCGGAAGTTACAAATATGTCTAAACTTGAGGAAGTGTATTTTCTATGCACCACATAGAAACCTGCCAGGCCACATTATTTGTCGGGAAGGAGTCCTAGTAGACCTAGCTAAAGTTGTGGTTATCCTGAACATGCTACCACCTACAAGTGTGAAAGAATTGTGTAGGATGCTTGGTCATACATGATACTATCATAGGTTTATCAAAAGATATGATAGCATCACAACACCATTAGAGAAATTAGTGAAGAAGTCTAAAGAATTTTGGTGGATGATTGAGTGTGATAAGGCATTTGATACACTTAAGCAAATTATCAGTACTGTACCAATTCTTATATACCCCATGTGATAAATTTAATTCCATGTACATGTGGATGCATCAAGTGTTTCTCTAGGAGAAATGTTAGTGCAACCAAAGGAAGGGAATATTGATCACCCTATATACTTTGCCA
Source organism: Picea mariana (assembly GCA_032191745.1). Taxonomy (NCBI): domain Eukaryota; kingdom Viridiplantae; phylum Streptophyta; class Pinopsida; order Pinales; family Pinaceae; genus Picea; species Picea mariana. The sequence continues at coordinate 12,990 of JASDQU010257392.1, read as the reverse complement.
ACCAAAAACTATCTCAAGATGAACACAACTACACAACAACCAAAAGGGAAGGTTTGGATATGATTTATGCATTGCAAAAATTTCGAAACTACTTAATAGGTTCTAATTTTAATTTTTTCATGGACCATTTTGTGTTCAAATACCTTGTAAATAAGCATGTTCTTGAAGGAAGGATTTGGAGGTGACTCTTACTCTTTTAGGAGTTTTCCTTTGAGGTAATTGTCAAACCTGGAAGATGTAGTGTAGGACCTGATCACCTGTTAAGAATGAAATCAGGGGAAATTGGAGGATAGGTGGATCACCAAATCCCAGACTCAAACTTGTTCCATATTGAATCCATTCCATAATATCTCGAAGTGATTGCTACTTTCCTCAATACATGGACTTTCCTAGAGAACTATTACCCAACCCAGAAGAGGCACCTAGTAGTCCACACAGTAGATTACCAACTAATTGTAGGCCAACTCTATGAGATGGGACTCGATAACATTCTCATATGGTGTGTCCTAAGCCATGAAAGGAAATATATCCTATGGGAATTCCACAGTGGAGTTACGGGAGGGAAAATTCAAGGGAAAGATGCATCACAGAAAGTTCTCCAAGCCAAATTATGGTGGGAAACATTATTCAAATATTCTAAATTCTATGATAGGTCTTGTGATGTTTTTCAATGAGTATGGAAACCATCATGCAGAGAAAAATTACCTCTTTAGTCGGTTAGGGAATTGAAATCCTTTGAGAAGTGGGTTGTTGATTTTATTGGACCAACTAACCCACCCGCAAGACATTCAAAGGCTAAATATATCATTACCACAACAAACTATCTTACAAAGTGGGATGAAGAAGAAGTGGTCCAAGATTGTCCAACAACTACATCATCTAGATTTATATTTGAAAATATTATTGCTCGGTTTGGATGTCCTAGGAGCCTAATTAGTGATCAATGTAGCCACTTTATTAGCAGAAAAATCACAACATTGATGACACAATTTCTTATTCAACACCATAAGAGAATTCCTTATCACCTACAAGATAATGGAATAGTAGAGGCATTCAACAATATTCTGGAGAAGGAATTGACAAAGGTGTGTTGCACAAATAGGGAGGACTGGGATGACAAAGTTCCAACAGTTTTATGGGCTTATAGGACTACCAAAAATAAATTGCACAAGTACACCTCATTTCAGTTGGTCTACGGGAAGGAAGTTGTGATATCTACAGATTTTATTACCCCTATTCTCTATATATCTCAGGCTACATACATGATGGATAATGCTTCAGTTGTGCAAAAGATCACAAAACTGCAAGAACTAGAAGAAGCAAGGTTCCTCACTAATTTTCATCAGTTAGTGGAAAAATATAGGCAGAAGGCTTGGCACAATCGACACATTAATACTAAGAGGTTTTTGCAAGGATATAAGTCACTACTCTATGACAGTTGTTATAAAAAACATACATGCAAGTTGAACATGCATTGGTTAGGGCCATTCCTAGTGGTTGACATCCAACAGTCTGGTGTGGTCAAAATAGCACAACGGAATGGTGTCCTTCAACCAAGGTGGGTGAATGGCACACACCTAAATCCCTATGTCACACACACTTAAAAAGAGACATGGTTTCTTCAATCCAAGGGAGATTTTATAGTAGGTAGACTTGGATTTTCTATTGAATGTTGTGGCGATGTTGAATTTTGTTTTATGTAATAACATCGAAGTGTGCTTAAGAGCGCCACGACATATTCATCTCATTTTTGTTGTTAGTTTTTTTTTTTGTAACATGCCTATGAAATAATAAGCTATCCAACGTGTATTCAATCTACTCATACATACAATTATAGCCACTGAAAAATATTTCTGTTTTGGGGAGAATCAAATCACACTTTATTAATGACTAAGTCATAGTTTCACCATCCCTAGTTGTGGCTTTTAGGGTAACTGCCAAAACATTGTCAGCATGTCCCATCAAGTCTTAAAAATGATGGTCCACGCAGATCTTGTTGATAATATATCCATGATTCTGAACCGTTAAAATGTTAATATCTTCATGCTAACCACATGTTGAGTAAGAGACCCATTAAAGTCAGAATCCGTCTGGAAGATCTTACCCTGTTATTAGTCTTGCTGCACATTCGCTGCATAGATCACGTTGCTGGCATAATTACTCATTAATGTATGACTCATTAATGGTATATCCTATTATATTAGCTATAATACTCTGTAATCTTATTCTGAATGCCATTCTATTCACCTACTTGCCTTCTCTTGTTGAATTTTTGCATCCTAGTGCATCTGAGAAGTCGGTTGCCATCCAGATCCTGAACCAATGTCGTTACTAGAACTCCAGCATAAAAATTCCAAGAATATTGGGAGGATGAGGATCTGTATCAAAATAATAAGTTCCATATGAGCCCTATGATCCCATTATTGAGGTCGTAGGGATGTCAAATGAAAATCCGAGAAGAAAAAACACCTCGACTTGGATCTCACGGACATGGCATTGTTCCCACAAATGAACATCGATGTGTTCTACGATATGGAATTTGGGCCGATAGGAGAGGTGAATTTCCTCCAGAAGGATGATTTTATGAATCTATTCCACTAGACAATCATGAACCTCTGGGACCTCCCAGTGTTCGGAACCACTAGCAAAGTTGTGCGATGCACTAAGTTCCTGATCAGCAAGGTGCATGATAGAAGTTTATGGCTCGACAGAAGATAAATTATTCATGTTGGAGTTATTCACCAGCTTACAAGATTATATTTGGAGGGTGAGGATGTCTCCAAAGTATTTCAAGTACCAAGCAAGCATGGAAAGCGGAAGGGAGAGATTAGAATGTATGAGCACTTCCATACACAGAGGGGGGGTCACACAAAAAATATTGAACCAGTCCTCCATGAGATGTTTAGAATGGCCTGCTACATGATTTATATCAAGTTAATGTGATCTTACTATAAGGGTGAATGCACACTAAATTCCATGTTAGTGGCTGACTTCTACACAAATGGTGCAGTGTTCAATTGGTGTAGTTAATTGTTCGAAGCATTTAGTGTTGCTTATGAGGGAGTTCAAGAGAAGGGAGGAACCTTCACATACACATATCTTATTTTATCTTTTGCAATGCTAAAGTGGAGGCCACTCATGGAAAAATAGTTATCACCTTTCGACAAAGGCTACCTCACAAATATTTTTTATCCTTGGCATTCAAGGGCAGGCTCATAAAATATAGAGTTCAATAATGCCGTGTTCCTAAAGTGGTACAATCAGTTGGTTGAAACCACCCAAAGGATGCATATACCCCAGGAGATATTCAATTTTCATACAAGGAATATCTCATTCTCTCTCAACCGACACTACACATTCATCTGGCCAAGGCATGCAAAGCCTTCAGACTTTCATACATGGCCCCTACCATTCTATTTGGATGAGGAAATACTAGACAAGGAAATCCTTTCTTGGCCAAGAGTTAAACACACCCTGTGCAAGTCGAGCATGCATTACTCATTGCCACCATAATTTTTAAAGAATAATATTTTAGCAGAAGAGGTAGGGTCGAGCTCTGTAAAGGTATAACAACCCCAAAAGTCACCAATGGCCTCATAATCAGAGGAAGAGGAAGAACACTAGTTGAAAAGGACAAAGAGGTGTTTTCTAGGATGTCACAAGATTTCGGATGAGGCCATATTCTCAGGTAAAAATATTAACATAATTCTATATACCACCTTCATACAGGAGGCTCCAACCAAGAATCCCAAAACCAGTATGTTCGTAGCAGTTAGCCCAACTAAAATCATCAACCCTCATCCTATATCGACTGCGCTACCCCTCACCTGAGAAGCCACTTAGGAAACCCAAAATATTATTCACATTATTTATGACCTTGATTCTAACCCCATTATATCTTCCACCATACTCACTGAGAAATAATCATCATCACCAATTACGGATACCATAGTCCCCCTACCACCCAATTCTTCGGAACCTATGCAACTTGATATTCCAGAAATTGTTCCCTTTCAAGAGAGCCAACCATCCACAATACTAGTACACACACAACTCCCACATGTCTACCTCCTAGATACATAGTCTATGAGAACATAGAGCGGCATCAAAGTCCCAAAGGATCATATAATAACCCTTTAAGTTCTACCCACAACACAGGAAACGACGCAAAAGGAGGAAGAGTCTCAAGAACCACAGGAGACTCAGTCATCATAAAGAACAACCTCTCTAAAATAATAATTGAAACCTATACTGTAAGATACACGATAATTCTCAGAGATGTTACAACTTTGCCTAGCACAGGCGGTAGTTATCCCTTTGTTTATGTTATCCTTGAAGACTAAACTATTCCAACAGTTGCGAGGATCACTCTAGGGAGAAGAAAAAGTTGAAACACCATCAGAGAAATCCATGGCCAGCATGATTCTTCTTCAGATAAAACACCCATTGGAGTCCATAATAACATCAAGAGAGCTCGCTCATTTGCTGACACAACAACTAGTAGGTTTGATCAGACCCTCAATCAAACACCTAGACCAATGGGTTCAACAAGCTAAAATTCAATTTGAATATTGGTAACAGGAAGAAATGTTGGAATAGAACAAAAGAACACAGGAAGAATACTTGAAAATCCATGAAGAAGAGAAAGTGGATAAAATAAAGGGAAATCTAATAGAGATCTGTCCAACTTTCATAGAATCAACCCCTAATATACCAGAATACAATTCCATTGCAGAACCGAAGGAACAACTTGGATTGGTTCAGAAAGAATGGGATGTACTAACAGATCCTGCATAGGACATTCAAACGCAGTTTCATGGGATGAGGTTGAAGGTCGATGCATATCCAAAGGAACTACAACAACAACTAGAAATAGTTGTCCTGGAAGTCAATGATGCCAGATCCTTGTTGCACAAAAATATGCCTGAGTGTACCATAATCTTCAAGGAAGTCAAAAAATAGATGGGTGTTATAACATGTTGCAACCAAGCACTGAAATACTTGTGCAACAGAATCTAGACACTCAACAAAGAAGCATATAAAACACACGATCCTATGGAGTAGAAAGTAAAATTTAATGAAATACAACAAGCGAACAATTCTATGAATGTTATGTTTGAAGCTAAAACAATAGAAAATAAGGAACTAAGAGCCTTCAGGCATGTCATTCAAACTGCATACCTATATATTCATTAGTTTGAGATATTAGCATATGCATAATGGAATTCTCTCATTGCATCCAAGCCAAAGGAGTTCAACCTCAACGCAACACAACAATTCGTTGTAGAAGCCTCATTGATTTCTAGGAAATGGAAAGACAATCTTGAATAGTTTTAGAAGGCCAAAGAAAAATATCTTCAACTAGTGCTAGAGTTGGGCCCTTCATTTGAAGTATCCAAGGTGGAAGAAAGAAAAACTCCAAAAGGAAAACAGGTCAAAGAAAAGAACACATAATAACCAAATACTTGACTCCAGGTGAGTTAAGGATTGTGTTCAGAGCTTATTGGGCCCTTCATTTTGATAAAGAGGAGTTTCACAACTTATCAAGGATAAAAATCAAGTGAATAAGGTTTATAAAGAAAACGTGCAACATAAAGATGTTGGAACATGACATAGTCTGAAGCCAGTGTAGAATCTGTTTTGAGACAATACAGTTACAACATAATCAAGAAGAGAAGAGGGCTTATAGGTTCTCAAGGAGAAAGGAGAAAACAATTGTATTGTATTGATGGTAATTGGTATTTTGCAGTAGATTGCAATGGGTGGGTGTGTGAAATATATGATATAGAAACAAGAGGTAAGATCTGGATCTGTATTCCAGATCTAGAATGTAATTAGTAAGGGAAGATCTTAGATTGATTACTATCATCTCTAGTATTGGATTGAGATGTACCTACTGATATATTCTAGGTTGAGTAGGGTATATGATTAATGTAAAGATTTGAATTCTTATTATCCAATAATTTTGATATAATAGCAAGACAATGGAGATCAAATTTTGAAAATTCTCTTGGATTATATTACTTTTCTATTTCTAAAATGTCATTATGTTGTTGTCTACTAAGAATTATACTTCGTCATTCTTCCTTGATATTCTATACAATTTTGTTCTCATGTATCAGTGTATGATGTGTTAAGGATTTGAACTGAGAAATCTATCTTTCATTAGAATGGTAAAAATATAGATGTCTTATAGATATGTATGTAATTCTTCTTACCCTTCCCTTAGTTCTTTTGTCTCAATTGCGCATCGGGTGAGACTTCTTTCCTTTCAGAAAGATGAAAATGCCAGTGCACTAGACTACATCAGTACCCTTTTGTTGGTAACCTAAAGAGGACCCTAGTATGACAACTTTGCACCAACACCACCCCTACTAAAGTATATGAAGTGAATGCAATTCAATTTGCTTCACCACCACAATCAGGGGAGAAAAACAAAAATAAGAATTAACCGAAGAAGAATAATAACCAAACTGAAAATAAAAAACAAAAGCACAACCACACGTTGTTGAAAATAAACCACAACACAAACTGAAATTCCCATGTCTCATATGTGTTGAATATCATTACACATGAGATTGTCTCCGCTGAGAAGAAGTAGCTAAAATATTTAAAGGAAATACTCAACCTGCTATCTTGACGAATCCTTTTCCACAACAATATTTACTGGTTGCATAAAATCCTACACCTCCATAAGGAGGAAACCCAGTTCATCTTCCTAACGAGGATTCTTCATCAAGCACACAAATTTATATTTTTAATGGTATATATTTTACCACTTGAACTATGAAATATGGTGCACCCCTCGGTAAAACTGGTAATGAAATTGTAACTGATGGACCTGTGACTGATCCACCTTCCACTTCAATGACCCCTCCATCTAGAACTCTCTAGATTGAAAAATCAAATTCTGACTCTATATTACATCCACCCAAGAGTACAATCCAAAATTTTACCTTTAATCGTAACTCTCGTGCTTCCCAAAACTACAACATCATTGAAGATTTGGCCCAAGTACCTTATGTGATGTCGACTCTATAAGTTATACAAAACATCTCTATCCAACACAGGACTCTCTTGGTAGCCATCAAAACTATAGATCCTGAGTCATCAAATAATATCACGTTTAATCTGGACAATTTTAAATCGCAACTCTCTCACCAACTTGTGTTCCAAATTGATGTTGTTGTCCATAATCAACATATTCATCGCACGATATTGGAAGAGGAAGCATCAGCATGTGTCATGTCCTTAGCCAGCTGGAAAGGCTTGAAATTATCTGGTCTTAATCAATATCCAACCATGTTAAAATAATTTGATGGAAGAGGTTTTCGACCTCATAGATTGTTACAATCATTAGCCATTCAACTGGGGGGGGAATTTGTTTCCGTCAATGTAGAAGTATTCGATGCTCCTGTAGATTATAAATTATTTCTTGGAATAAGTTGGTTTTATGCCATGACTTCTACTGCTTCATCAGCTTTCCGATGTTTTCAATTTCTTCATCAAGGAAAAATAGTGACCATCGATTAGTTAGATTATTGCACCCTTGATGCTCGCACTCAAACAACCAACAATATTACATTTTTAGGGGATTCAAATATTACTTATTAAAGTGTAGGGGTAGGTTTACTAAAATATTCTTCTCTCATGGGAACTTTCCCCACACCTCTTCCTCCATATATGTAACTTATCACAATGATTAATATGATTTCGACTATGGTACATCAATCCCTCGAATCATCTGATCCATGGATTGTACATAGTCCCTTATAATTTGATACACTAGATGACACAATGCAATTTAGTCCTACATAGGCTGACTACGACATCATTCAATATGCATATCCTTCACCTAATGAACAACATCTGTTGGCGTATAATTCCTATTCATTACCCTCTTGGTTATATTCCCTATCCTACACTTTTGATTACAACGTACAGATTTTTCCATATGATGAATCCATTATGGAAATGCTTAGTATTGAGGAGGAACCATGGGATGACAACCATCATCGTTCATCCTTTCTTCTAATTTTGGATGATAATGAGAAATATATTTCATCTATATTCCCCACGGATATTATCTAAGCTCCCCAATCTCCGATACTCACTCAAGATACAATCTCCGAGGGAAATTTGGGAAACATATCTCAAACAATTAGTGTTGACATATCCAGAAAAGAAATTATTGTCAAAAACATACAATTAGGTGCAAACTATTCAAATGAAGAGATCAAAACTTACACCACCTTCTTTAAATATTTCTACGACATCTTCTCTTGGAGCTATGAATAAATGTCAGGGATCTATCCTTTGATCGATGTGCATGAAATCAAAACTTATCATGCAGTTAAACCTGTAAGACAAAAACTTCACCCAATTCATCCCAAGAAAACTGCAACAATTAATGAAGAAGTAGAAAATTTATTGAAATATGGTTTTATTTATACCATACCTCTGACCGAATGGGTTTCCAACATTGTTCTGGTCTCTAAGAAACAAGGGAAAATTCGTGTTTATGTTGATTATAGGGATATACATAAGGCTTGTCCAAAGGAAAATTACCCTACACCCTTTATCGACCAAATTATTGATAATTGCGCCAAAAGCATAATTTTCTCTTTTATGGATGTCTTCTCTGGATATAAGTAGATCGATATTTTACCCACTTATCAACATAAAACAACCTTCATCTTCCCATGGGGAACTTTATCCTATCGGAAATTACCTTTTGACCTTAAAAATGTTCTAGCCACGTTTCAGCGGACTATGTCGTATGCTTTCCACGACATCAAACATATTGTTGAACCCTATCTCGATGACTCTCCATCTCACTCGACTCGTCGACAAGATCATATTGGTCATTTAAGAGTGATATTTCTTAGATGTAGGTATTACAAGATACTTTTGAACCCCCATGAATGCATTTTTGTTTTTGGATCATGGAGATTCCTCAGCTTCATAGTATCCAATGATAGGATTAGGGTGGATCCATTAAAAGTCAAATCTATTCTTGCTTTACCTCCTCCCAATAATATTACCGAACTTCAAAGTTTTCAATGGAAGGAAAACTTTATCTATCGTTTTATATGAAATTATACCAAAATTACTAAGGGATTCATGATATTATGGTAAAAGGATGCCCCTTTTATCTGGGATGCAACTGCCCAACACTCATTTGTTAATCTCAAGCATGCTTTAATGTATACACCATTGTTACATCCCCCCAAATATGTGAGAGATTATTTACTTTATTTGGATGCCTCTGCTTCCACTATTTCCATGGTGTTAGTACAGGACGATGACTATGGAACCGAACATGTTCTCTAGTATTTAAGTAAGAGCCTTTCAGGTCATGTACTCCGTTATTGAGATGTTGAAAAGTTGTTATCCAAAGGTTTTTACAATATATTTTGTTTCACACTACCACAGTCATTATTTAATCGAACCCCATGTACCACATATTGACTCATCAAGAACTTGGGCGAAAATATTCCAAATGGATATTTATTCTCCAAGAATTTGATCTCAAGTTTGTCAAATCCAAAGCAAAGAAATTGTTGGTTTTTGTAAAATTAATTTGCGATATTCCCCATACTGATCCAAGTGATTCCCTTCCTGATGAATCACTATTCCTCATTAGTACGTATGATCCGTGGCATGGATACATTCTTCTATATATTCAAATGCAATGGTTTCAGCAGGGTATTTCATGTGACAAGCGACGTTGCATTAGACACCATTCAAAGTAATACCTTATCGTTGGCAACACTTTGTATCGTCACAGTATCAATATTGTTCTATGATTTTTATTAACCCATGGAGAGGCTGAGTGATTTTTAAATGACTGTCAGCTTGGAGCTTATGGTGGTCATCTTTTTGGGATGGAAACAATGAAAAAAATCTTATGTGCTGGTCATTTTTGGCCTTCCATATTCAAAGACTACATTAAGGATGTCTAAAAATTCCCACCCTGCCAGATATTTCAGTAGAAAGGACGCACCCACCCAACTTCACTCCATCCAATTGTATCCATTGACCCCTTTTCCAAATGGGGCATTGATTTCATGCAATGTAAGCCTACCTCAGCCAGGGGGTATGTTTATATTATCATCGTAGCCAATTATTTCAATAAATGGGTTGAGGCTATGCCTACATTTCTTAACAATAGATGAACTGCAACACTTTCCATTTTCAATCACATCATCGCTCGCTTTGGAGTCCCACAATCCATTGTAACTGATCATTGATCTCATTTCCAAAACCATATGATGGGTGAATTGCACACCAAGTTGAGTTTTCATCATGAAAATTCATCCCCTTACTATCCTCAGGCCAATGGACAAGTTGAATCCATAAACAAAGTCTTGAAGACCATGCTTCAACATATCGTGGGGGTGAACAAAACCTATTGGAATTTACAACTCTTCTCCACACTCTAGGCTTATCAGACTTAAATTAAAACCTCCATTAGATTTACACCCTTCCAATTGGAATCCTGAGGCCAATGGACAATTTGAATCCATCAATAAATTCCTAAATACCATGATTCAACAAATAGTGGGGGTGAACAAAACCTCTTGGAATTTTCAGCTCTTCTTCACACTCTGGGCTTATCGGACTTCAATTAAAACCTCCATTGGATTTACACCCTTCCAGTTGGTTTATGGGTTGGAAGTTGTGTTGTCATTTGAATGCAACATTCCATATTAGAAACTCATCGTAGAACTCCTACCCCACACTTTTGTCGAGGAAGAACAATTTTTATATATAACAAAGTTGGATGAAACCCATCGTGATTTTTCTCTCATTAATGAGACATATAAAAAACGCATCAAAGCTCAATACAATAAGTCTGTTCAACCTCACACTTTTACATACGGAGATATGGTCCTAGTCTATGACCAAGATCATGAAAAAATGTTGGGTATGTGTTATATTCTTTGCACGACTAGTAGTGTCTAAGCGTCTACACTGGGCGCACAGGGGTTTGGGGGCAGTGCCTCCAAGAAAAGTTTTTATTCCTTGGGAAATGTGTCATGTGCCTTGGGAAATGTGTCACATATTTAGGTGGTTTTTCAACACACAATTTTTTCCGATGGTTTTTTATTTATGGTTAAGGAATTAAGGTTGTGGACTAATCTAAGTCATTGGGTTAAGTTTTTGGATGCCGCTGGCTCCTATATCTATATTTTATTGCAAACAATGTAACACATATGAATGAATATAGAATATATTGGTTTCCTCAGTTTGGGTTTCCAGGGGAAAAATCTCTCTGTAATGTTTGTATTTGCCATTGTATATTTTCTGTTATTTTACTGAATATCTATTTGCAGTAGATATTGCACAAGGTTAGAATTTACATTTGGTATCAAAGATCTATTTTCTTCAGGGGGATGCCTTTATGGTCAAGGGTTTGGCTCGGGACTATGATAAGCCTTGTTACAATGGGAGATCTGTGGTATTGATTTTTCAGGTGAAAAGAAATGGCAAGCAATTTGAAGCTGGAGATCAAGAAATTTAATGGGAAAAGTTTTGAGCTGTGGAAGCTCTAGATGGAAGATCTGTTGGTGGACAGAGATCAGCGGATTGTGGTATATCCAGGTACTGCACCTACAGGAACTTCAACAGACAATTGGAAAAAGTTGGATCGGAAGGCAAAGAGAACAATATGTCTGTGTCTCTTTGATCCAATATTACTAAATGTGTCAGAGGAAGCTACAACCAAGGATTTATGGGAAAAGTTGGGGAATTTATATCAGTCTAAGTCCCTAGTGAATAAAATATTCTTGAGAAATAAGTTGTATAACCTGAGGATGAGAGATGGAGACTCAGTGGAAGATCATTTGAATGCCTTCAATACTATGGTAAGTCAGTTAGTATCTATTGAGATTAAAATTTTAGATGAAGATAAATGTATCAGTTTACTGTGTTCTTTACCAAACTCATGGGATAGTTTAGTTGTGGCCATAGGTAGTAATGCCACTTCCCTTGAAGTTTGAGGAAGTGGTCTCATATTTGTTGTCATAGGAGATGAGACAAAATAATATGGAAGCACATAGCACATATACATTATTTGCAAGAGGATGTTCCTAGGAAATAAATAGATCTAATTTCTCAAGTGGGAGATCTAAGTCTAAGGGTAGATCTAAATCTCCTGAAAAGTTTGTAAGGGTATGTTGGAGATGTGGAAAAGAAGGGCACTACAATAAGAAATGTATATCCAAAGTTGAGAAAAAGAATGGATCTGAAGAATCTTGTTCTACAGAAGAAAAGACCTCCAAGGAAGAATGAGGGGATGTGTACTTCGGTTCTTCAAGAACACATGCAGATAATGAGGCATGGTTGGTTGGCTCTGGTGCATCCTTTCATATGAATCCCCACAGGTAGTGCTTTTTCGAATATGAAAGTTATGATGGAGGTAATGTTTTCTTAGGTGATGATTCGACAACCAGAATCATAGGACAAGGAAGATTCAAGTTGAGGCTCATAGATGGAAGGATTAGAACACTGCCTGGTGTTCTGTACATCCCAGGTTTGGACATAAATTTGATTTTTGTAAGAAAAATGGACGATGCAGGGGTAAAAACAATATTTGAAAAGGAAACCTGCAGGATGGTTCGAGGAGAAATGGTGTTGTTGAAATGAGTTCGGTTTGGAACTCTGTATAATATGGAAGGAATCATTATTAGTGATGGGTGTAATAGTTCCAATGTTCCTGATATTGGAGTTGAAGAAGAAAGAACTCCTACAGCCTCTGGAGAAAAGGTTGTGTTGTGGCATCAAAGACTGGGGCATATTGGAGAGAAGGGTCTTCGAATACTACACGGTAAAGGTATGGTTGAAGGTATGTATAACTTCTCTCTATATTTTGATTTCTGTGAACATTGTCTATATGGGAAGCAGAATCAGGTAAGATTCCCCTCTGGTGCAAAAAGTGTAGAAGGAATCTTACAACTAGTTCACAGTGATGTTTTTTGACCTGTG